>JAXUIC010000669.1:0-21078 GCA_035136125.1 Quercus rubra
TTTCAAAATCATTTTTTTCTTTTTTCTTTTTGCAAATATCATCTTAGTTAATTATAAGACACAAAATGTTACTTTTTAATTTATTGAGTTTAATTATTTAAGTTTATGAGCATTAATCTTCATTGTCGATAAACATAACCCACTTCCTGAATCATAACGCTGAAAAAAAAAACTAAGATGATTACTAAAATTTACTCTTTGAAAAAATAAATTATAGCCAAAATATTGTTTATCTTTAAATTTTTTAGATTAAAAAAAAAAAAAACGCTCATAATTTACAACGTGTCAGCACATAAGAGGCCCACGTAAACACTCACTAGTAACTGTTTATGTTATTCTATAAAACCCAAAATAAGAATGAGGCCCATGGATTTTTTCTCGAAGCCCATAAAGAAAATCACAATCCCAGAGATTTTCTCGATATCCAAACATCTCTCTCTTCTCTCTCTCTTTTTCTCTCTCTAGGGTTTTTGATTTTCGTAGATTCACACACTTTCTCTCTCATTTTCTCGGCAATGAATGCTCCCTGATAAGAAGGTATGCGAGAAAGTACGCTTACTCTCACTCGAGTCTCGAAGCGTTTCGTTCCCTTAGGGTTTCGGAGGTCACGGCTTTGAGCCCCGTGCTCCTCCAATGAACAGATGTTTCCTTCGAGTACAATAGGAATTCAGATTTGATCGAGGAGTCCGAAGCGAAACCGGCGGCTAGGGTTTGGAAGAAGAAGGCGGCGTTGGCGGCGCCGATGGCTTTGGATTTAGAGCGGTTTCTGACGAGGCTAGGGGTTTCATCGATGGAGCTCGATTCGGAAGCTCCTGAAAGCGCGAGATCCGAGGAGGCTAGGGTTAGGGCTTCTGAAGACGACGAAGATGAAGAGGAGGAAGCTAGGGTTTTTGATGAGAGAAATGAGAAAGGTAAGGCTTTGAGTACAATTCATTGTTATCCGAATTCGACGAGTACGTAGCGAATGAGAAGAGTGGGGTTTCAGGAATGTCAAGGGCACTGAGTTTTGGGTTTGAAGTCGGTGACATGGTTTGGGGGAAAGTGAAATCTCACCCATGGTGGCCTGGGCATATATTCAATGAAGCTTTCGCTTCGCCTTCCGTGCGTCGAAGTCGTAGAGAAGGCTATGTATTGGTGGCATTCTTCGGTGATAGTAGTTATGGGTGGTTCGACCCGGCTGAACTCATCCCATTTGATCAATACTTTGCTGAGAAATCGCGGCAAACGAATTCGAGGAACTTCATTAAGGCCGTGGAGGAGGCTGTTGATGAGATGAGTAGACGGCGTGGTCTTGGTGTGGTTTGTAAATGTAGGAGCGCGTTTAATTTCCGGGGCACGGAAGTTCAAGGGTATTTTGAGGTGGATGTGCCGGATTATGAGCCCCGGGGGGTTTATTCGGTGAATCAGATTAAAGAAGGCGAGAGATGGTTTTAAGCCGAGCGAGTTTCTTGCCTTTGTAAAGCAGTTAGCTTTGATGCCAAGAGGAGGTGAAACGAAAAACATTAGTTTTGTCAAGAATAAGGCTACTGTGTTCGCATTGCGGAAGGCTCTGTTTGAGGAGTTTGATGAGACCTATGCTCAGGCATTTGGGGTCCCGGCAGGAGGTGCAGGACGCCCCACCCCGTGAACCGTTTAATTTTAGACCGGCCTCGAGGTATAAATTTCATGCGTTTTCCTCATAACTTGGTAGTTATTTTGATTATTCGTTGCACCCCACATTGCATGCTCTTATATCAAAATCTGTTTATTTTAACATCAATCAGTTTGGTAGAATGTATTACAAAAAATAATTTCAAAGTTGCTATCTTTTTTGTTGCTGATAGTTTCTCTCAGTATGCACTGCTCATTGGATGATGGTAGCTAGTTCAAATATTTAATTATTAATGATGATTTTTAAACGTGATGTCACATGATTCCCGTTCATCCAACCACTCCAAAAAGATAGAAACTTTAAGATTTACAAAAAAGGTAAAATCTTAAATGAATTAGTGATTGAGATAGAGGGCTCTCATTTTTCTGGTATTTTTTGTTAGACTTCACTTATTGCAAATGAATTAGTAAAATAAGTGATTGAGCATAACATAAGCAAAACATTAAAAAAAAAAAATTGTATGATTAGAGATTGGAAAAAGAAATTTACAATGGATTTCCTAAGAACAAACAGGCAGTTGAATGCCTACAGGAGACGGAACCAATCCCACCTTTCATTTTGTTTCAGAATCGATAATATGGGTTGTAATGGATTCTTAAGAGCCCAACAAAAGTACTGTCTCATAGGTGTCATATTTAAATTGGCTTCTTAATGAGTCAATGTGACTAAGCTGAAAGTTGGAAAGAAAACTTTTTTGAATTTCAATCTTGATGGCTTGGAGCAATTGGGTTGCAATTTCCAATTTCCAAGAAGCTGATGAAGGAAAATAACGTACACATTGTACTGAATCAGTTTGATAGTACACTGGTATTCCAAGCAGTGTTGGGCATGTGTGAGATCCTTCTAATAAATAAACTCTCGTAAGTTTGACATGGTAATATATGGACGTTTCTGTGTTAGTTGAACCCATGCATTGGAGTAAAGCGCTCCTTTTAAAGATTGAGGAGTTGATTTTGGGATTTATTCAAATCATCTTTGAGAGCTGTTGCTTAATGATTGAGGGTGGTAACTGATTATAACTTCGTTTGAAATTTGGAATGGAGGTTGATTTGGACTACAGATGTCTTTTTGCAAATAATTATGTAGAAAGCTTTGGTTGCTTTATTAGAATTTCTAAGTCTATGTTAGGTGTCTTCTGTTGATTTTTGTGGCATTCAATTGGTGCCTTATGATCTATTTGCTGTTGAAAATATTAGGTTATGTTGGGTAACAATTTTTGTTTTCTATTTTTAAAAACTTGTAGTGCCCATGTGCTTTTATTTCATAGAAATGTATGATGGATGACTTTGTAATCTTAGTTTGTTCTCCCTCGCTATTCTGTTGTATACTTCTAAATTTATGAGAATAGTGTTTTAAAGAATTTTACATTACTTATCCAAAATAAAAAAGAAAATATTAAAAAGGAAATCTTACCGTACAAAGCAAATACTGCAGGTCTTTTTACTTCTGTACTTTTAGCAAATCCCTCATATCAAATTTCCCAATATAATTTTACCCTATTTTTCTTCCAAAATTAGGCCACTGATTCTGATATTTGGTCCATATGTGTTTAATAACCAAGCATTTTCACTTAATTTGGTTTCCGTTTATACCATTATAACATTAATAAAGAATTGATGAAGCCTTTCTGGCTTTCTCTTGGTATACCAATTTTACTAGCCAAACTTGTAGATTGTATCCTCATGTTCCTCAAGCCCCTCTCTGTGATTGGCATTCATTTTGCATGAGAGCAATGTCCTATTGCATCCCTGCCATACAAATTAATCACTTCATACGAGCCACTTTACATTATTTGTTTTCTGATTGGTTTGTTGCCTTCTCCAGCTCCTTTGAGCGGTCCATTGGTGATTGCCGAAGCTCTTGGTGGTGGGAAGAGCTCTGCAAAAGCTATGAAAATCAAGGACCAGTCAAAGAAAGACAGATACCTTTTCAAGCGGAGAGATGAATCCATTAGCTTGAAGACACATCCAATTCCCCCCGGACAGGCAAGTTCCTCTGCCCCATCTGTTTACATGGATGGTTCTGTAACGACTGCAAGCTGGGGATTTTGTCTTGCAAAAGAGGGTTCCAGCAGTCCCTGTAAAGCAGATTCCTGCAAAAGATGAAGAGGTAGCATTTGCCAGCAAGGATGGTGTAACCCCAAGTTTAAATGGACCTGGAAAAGAAGTTGTATCCGTAGACCTGGCTGCAGCATACAGCAGTACTCTTGGCCAGCAAAATATTTCTTTTGATACGAAGCCTGCTCTTGATAAGGGGAAGGGTTCTCTGCAGGAAATGAAAGAGAGGTCAGGACCAGGTGAATCTGCAGGTCCCACAAGCACAGGCTGGTCTGATTTGTCAGGGGAGGGGGCATCCCCATGTGTAAAAGATGGTGCATCGCTATCTTTTCATCAGGAAGGTGAGGCAAAAATGTCAAAACCATACGAAAGTTCTCAACCATCTGAGCTGACCTTTCCAGTGAGACCCGAAGAGGACCATGGATTGGATCAAGTTAAGGATGGTCGTAGTGTTGTAGATTCTGTATCAATTGATGCAAAGCGTTCAGGTGGCATGAGTACTGATGGTGGAGTCAAGAAGAAGGCAAAAATTATTAAAAGAACTACTGGGGACTTAAACTCTGAGAACTCTGTTATGGGGAGAAGAAGAAGAAAAAGAGGAAAGACGCTGGTACAGAAATGAGCTCTGAACATCAACAGAAACGTTTGGCTACTGGAAAAGTGGGGACCTCAGTGGGGAAATTAGCAGGAAAATCCACCCAGATTAGTTCGGCTCTGAGGGATGATTTTCGTGTAGAACAACAGAAGAAAAATGCTGGTGGAAGTAACTCCTCATTAGAATCTGTTGGGACTCTTCCAACAGATGGAATGGGAAATGCTGAAATCGAACTCCCACAACTATTGAGTGATCTGCAGGCCCTTGCTCTTGATCCTTTTCATGGTGTGGAAAGAAACAGCCCTGCAATTGTACGACAGTTCTTTTTGAGATTCAGGTCCCTTGTTTACCAGAAAAGCTTGGCAATGTCACCACCAACAGAGACTGAATCTGTTGAAGTTCGTCCCACGAAATATTCATCTGGTGTTGGTGCCTCTGACAATTCTACTGGTGAGCATGTCAGGGATTTGCCATCCTCAAAGCCAGTAAAATCTATAGTCAGACCTGATGATCCAACAAGAGCTGGGCGGAAACGTGGCCCTTCTGACCGTCAAGAAGAAATTGCAGCAAAGAGGGTAAAGAAGATCAATGCTTTGAAATCATTGGCTGCTGAAAAGAAGGCGGGTCAAAAAATGCCTGAAAGTCAGCGGGGAGAGGGAAGAGAATCAGTGGCGCCGGCCCCACCAAAGTCTTCCAGACCAGATCCTGTGAAGAAAGTGGAACCTTCAGCTAAGACAGTTGACCCCACCATGCTGGTGATGAAGTTCCCTCCCTTTACATCCCTTCCATCTGTTGCAGAGTTGAAGGCAAGGTTTGCTCGTTTTGGGCCAATAGATCAGTCAGGTCTCCGTGTCTTTTGGAAGTCCTCCACATGCCGTGTTGTGTTCCTGCACAAGCTTGATGCTGAAGCAGCCTACAAATATGCAGTTGCAAACAATTCCTTATTTGGCAACGTGAATGTGAGGTGCCACATTCGGGAATTGGGAGGTGGTGCACCTGAAGGTACTGAATCCGGCAAGGTCCGAGGAGATGACAATTCCAGTGAGACCCCACGGGTGAAGGATCCTGCAGCAGCTGTACAAAGACCAGCATCAGCGCTTGTAAACCAGTCTCCTCTAAAGCCGGCAGTCCAGCTCAAATCATGTTTGAAGAAGGTGTCTGGTGACGAGTCAGGGCAGGTAACTGGTGGTGTTGGTGGTGGTAGTAGTAAAGGTACCCCGCGTGTAAAATTCATGTTGGGTGGGGAAGAAAGTAGTAGGGCAGAGCAATTGATGGTTGGTAATAGAAACAACTTCAACAACAATGCTAGTAATGCAGATGGTGGTGCACCTTCTTCTTCTGTTGCAATGGATTTTAATAGTAAGAACTTTCAAAAGGTCATTCCTCCATCTCCATCGCCTGTTCTTCCTCTTCCTCTTCCTCTTCCTCCTCCTCAATATGCTAAAGTCCCACATAATAATATGCATCATTCAGAAACAGCAGCAGCAGCACCCAGAAATAGTCACAATCTTATTATTAACACTCCCACTGCACCACCCAATGCAAACACAGTTGACATCTCACAACAGTTCCTTAGCCTTTTGACAAGGTGCAATGACGTTGTCACCAATGTGACGGGCTTGTTAGGCTATGTGCCTTACCACCCTCTTTGATGAAACTGGTATAAAAATATCCCATCATCATCAAAAAATGGACAACATGGATTATAGCATGAAATATGCGGGCAAAAATTTCACGTTGAGAGGGCTGCATTATTACACTCCAAAAGCTACTAACAATTATTGATCGCTCGTGGCCTTGGGAGAGTGCAGCAATTGGTACCAAAAGAAACGTGGGGTCTTATTGAAGAGGCCAAATTCAAGAGCGTATCTTGGGCTTATAGGTGATGTAATTCGAATAGTGGATACTCCAAATGTACTGATATTGATAGTGGCATCTTTGTGTTGTCTTTTTTTTTTTTTTTCATATTTATTGTTGACATATGAGGTGTGGGCCATAGAATATCTGCTCACGGCATTTCAGTTTTTTTTTTTTAATTAGCTTTGTTTTAAACTCAAATAGTGATGGAAATTTGCTCATACATTTTGCATGGCCGGCATTGCCTTAACGTGGGGCAACAACACTTACATCTACCTTGCGTTGGGGTTCTGCGAGCAAGCTTTTGAACTTTTTCTTCGTGCCCATGAGATTTTAGTGCATTATTGGCATAGTTATTGAGGTCATTTCGGAATTTGCACCCAATTGTGGCTCTCAAGATATTGGGTTTTGGAAATCAAATTTGTTTTTCTAAAGAATGAATATTTTTAAGACAAATAAATGCCTACCCATGTTGGAACTAAGCTTCCTTCTCCAAAAAAAAAAAAATGTTGGAACTAAGCTTCAATATAGGCTTCATGAGCCCAGTTAAACAAGCCTACTTAGAAAATCACTGACAAAGCTTGGACCCGTAGTTGATCCGTAGTGGAATTCTTCCCAAAAAGTATGTTCCAATTTCTAAAGTATGCCACTGTGTCTCTATCTATCAATCGCTTTCGCATGTACTCGGGAGGAATATGTGCGTCAATTCGTCGTCATTATACGTTAAAACTCAACGGCTGAATCAGAGTCCATAGTGACTCGTCGACATTCCATTCCATGAAAGTCCTTTTCCAAAAGCCACTGAAAAAAAATGTTTGAAGCTCATTAGCCATGACTTGTTAGTTGAAAACCTAAATGCCTTTTTCCTATACCAACTAGCCCCACGTAACTAACGATAGATACCACGCTGAATGAGACGTCATATGATTTTTACCTTGACACCCATATAAAAGAGTATCCATGAAGCAATGCCTTTTTAATAGTAAATAACAGTGGAGTGGTGTCTAATTAAACTTTTCTGATCTTTATTTATGAGAAATTCCAAAATATATTCTTAAAAAACTCTTACGGATCAATAATGTAATAGATTTAACTTAAAATTTCTAGATTTATTTTGCTCCAACCA
Source organism: Quercus rubra (assembly GCA_035136125.1). Lineage (NCBI taxonomy): Eukaryota > Viridiplantae > Streptophyta > Magnoliopsida > Fagales > Fagaceae > Quercus > Quercus rubra. Next base: position 7,287 of record JAXUIC010000669.1, read on the forward strand.
ATGAGTTCACCATCCAAATATTCCTATGAGAGTAAAATAGCAATGTTAATGATACACAATTCTTCATAACTTGATGATAATTTTGATTTGAGTAATATCATTTTGCACTAGTTCATTATAAACACATCATGCCAACAATTATTGAAAAAAGATTATGAAATTTATGTTACATTTTTCAAGGTTTTGCTAAATTTCTACACTATAAACAAAATAAATTGATTAAAATAAGTTCATCTAAACCCAAAAAAAGAACTAAAAAAATGTTTTTTTTTAACCTCTAATTACTTTAAAAGAAAAAATGAGGGGAAAAGGAGAAGAAGAAAGGGTTTCTATATACCCACATAAGTTGCACAATGCTTATTGTTTTTCTTTTAATGATTTTATAGATAATTATTATGCTTTTTTCAAATATATAATTCAATAATGGAGAGGTAGAAGTTGAATGATGCCAACTAATGAAATTACACACAAGGCTCTTGACATGGTAAGTGGTGAAAAAAAAAGAATTTTCTTTATTATACTGTACAAAAATGCTAAGATTCAAGAGTAAAAGTTAACATATATATATTTTGGTGGATAAAAGTAAAAGTTAACATTTTACCTAAACTGCTGAGATAAGAAAAGTTATAAATGGTAATGTATCAGCTCAATTTTATGATTTTACTATAGTATATACCTTCCAACGAAATAAAAGGGCCAGTAACACGCCAAAAACACGTCTTCTAACATACACGGCAATAAAGATTACCTCACACCCTAAGGAAAGGAAACATCCCAAAAAAAAAGGGAAAAAAATAATAAATAAAAATAATCTTTTCGCACCCCCTAGAAATATCAAGATTTTTCATGAAAAATAAATCTTTTAAATCATTAACCAAAAACTCAAATATTTATTGTGACTTAACTCCTAATATCTATAAGTGTCAAAATTGATCCAAACCTCTCGTCTTCCAAATACTATTACACAATTTAATTCAAAACGCGTATATTTAAATAAATAAATAAAAAATAGCAAAGATTACGCCTTTTAAAAATATTAATATTATTTTTTTATATTTTTTTTTCATATATATATTTTAAATTTGGATTTTTATCTAGAAGAGTAACAGTTTTGTCGTCACCTCCATAAATACCTCTATTCGGTTCTCACACGGTCACGATACCTCCCGAAATTTCATCTCTCTTTCCTCACTCAGCTCTCTCTCACTATATATAGCCAATTCTCATCCAAATTCCCAAACCACCAACAAGGCAACAACAACAACAATTTCTTGATTTTCTTTCGTTACAACAAAAAAAAAAAACACCTCCTCTTATATTTTTTTTTTTTTTCATATCCAAGTTTTCTTTGTTCTTCTTTGATCCGAGAAAACTTCAAGAATGGAGTGCAGGCCTTTGGATATCACGTTGAATTCGGCCAAGGACTTGAAGGACTTGAATCTTTTCTCCAAGATGGACCTGTACGCCGTCGTTTCGATCCACGGCGACTACTACAACAACAACAACAACGCCAGTCAGCAGAGAACGCACATCGACAAGGACTGCGGCCCGAACCCCAAGTGGAATTTCCCCATGAAATTCACCGTAGACGTCAGCGCGGCGGAGCAGAACCGCCTGGCACTCGTCGTGAAGATCAAGGCGGAGAAGAAACTCGCCGGCGACAAAGAGGTCGGCGAAGTCCACGTGCCCATCAAAGAGCTCCTCGAGAGCTACGGCGAGGAATCGAAGGACGAGAGGCGCGCGAGCTACAGCGTCAAAACCCCATCTGGAAAAGCCAAAGGGGTGTTGGATTTCACGTACAAGTTCGGCGAAAAGTTCACCGCGACTCAACAGAAGGCAAAGAACGTGGACACGGACACGCCTGTTACAGCGTATCCGGTAGGATACGGGGCGGCGGGGCCTAGTGGAGGCCCTGCTCCCGCATACCCTCCGCCGGGAATGCTGGCTGCTGGCACGGTGGCGGCTGCTTATCCCTACGCGCACCAGCCGCCGCCGCATGGTGGGTACCCACCACAAGGCGGGTATCCCCCACCGCCTATGTATGGTGGGTACCCGCCTCAACCGGCTTATAACGGTGGTTACCCGCAGTATCCTCACCAACCGGCCCCGTATCCGCAAGCCGGGTACGGCGGGTATGGCGCCAAGCCGCCTAAGAAGAGTGGCGGCAGCGGTGGGAAGATGGCGTTGGGACTAGGAGCTGGATTGCTTGGTGGGTTGCTGGTTGGAGATATGATCTCTGATGTGTCTGAGATGGGCGCTTATGATTCTGGATATGATGCTGGGTTTGATGATGCGGGTGGTGATTTCTAAATTCTTAGGGTGGTTTCTTGGGGTTTGATTTTGATTCTTGATTTTTGATGTTTTTGGGTTCAGTTTCGTTTAGGTAGATAATGCTGGCTGTGAATGTAAATGGCAGTATGAGGATTTGATATCGTACTAAATAAATTGCCGGATTTAAATCTGTATTTTGTTTTGGATGATTTGGTTATTGTACATAGATTTTTTTTTTTTCCTTAAATCATGTGTTGGCTATTGAATCCCTGATATGATTTGTGAAGGGGAACATTATTATCTAGTTCTCACCCTAAATTGTTAACAAATTCATGGAAAACTATTGGAATTTGTAGGGTTTATAATAGATATTTGAATTTCTCTCAAGTTTTGATGGGGAATATTGAGAGTTTTTTTTTTTTTTTTTTTCAAATTTAGATTATAGTTGGATTGGTTTTGCTTTTGCACACTGTTCATTTATGTTGCAAATTTTAATGTTCTTTTTTAATTTAGTGTTTGCTATTGAATCCTTGATCTGGGAAGCATGATTATCTAGATTCTCACCCTATAAAATGGTAAAAACTTAATGGAGGGGATATTGGATTTTGTTGGTTTTATGATTAACGTTGGGTATTTGTTTCTCTTTTCTGGGTGTGATGTGAATTGGGGGTTGGGAAACAAAAGGCTTTATCTCAGGACAATTCTATTCAAATTCCGTCACCTTTGCCAATTCAATTCATGTAGGCAAGGCTAATTCTGAATCTTCCTTGTGTTCTGTATTCATAGTTAAGTTTGATGTGGGAATATCTTGGGTTTTTTTTTTTACCAAATTCCTTAAAGAGTTCTTTTGTCTACTTGAATTCTTGATTGCTTGGGGATGATTGTCAACTCATTGTGTTTGGAATATTTACTGGCATGCAAGATTGGGAAAGGAGGGGACCTGAAAATTGGTTTTAGAATATCACTCTGGTGTGAGTTGGTGCTAACAATTAGTATTACTATTAAACGAGTGATTTAGATTTTCACTATTTTGACATTAATGATAGAGAGAGGTGATACTCCTAATATTTTTTTTAGAAACAAAAAATTAAAGGAATAAACTCCTAATCCTAATAGTACTGTAGTAATTATCAAATTAAAAAAAAAAAAAAAAAAAAAAAAAAAAAAAAAAAAGATAAGATAGGATTTGAAGGATATACACATGATGGATACTGGATAGTTATGGTAGCAGAATAGTTGCGGATTGGATAAAATGAAATAACAAGCAGTATTTGCGGATCAGGATTGCATTTTCTTTTTCTTTTTCTTTTCAAATATATTCAGTTTGTTATTTTCAATTTGTATTCAAATCTAGACAGGAGTTGGGTCCTATGTTTTAGGATTAGATTGTGATGAGAATATCTCATCTTAGAATTGGCTATATATGTACTCAAGAAAAGATCAATGAGCTAAGCACAGATAATTCCAACTCTGAATTTGCCTCTCAATTCTTGGAGGAGAATGGCCTCCCTTCCACATTACTGCATATTCTGATATTCAGCCCCTCACTTGCTTTAACACCAAATCCACCCCACACATCCTAGTTCATAACAAGCATATATAGCCATTAAACCCAGAAAGGGTTAGACGGAGTGAAAGTCCTCACTACCAATAGTGGATCTTGTTGCCTATATTCCTCAACTGAAGAGTCACCAGTCACCACCATTAGTGGATGTCGCTGCCTATTCCTCTTTTGATCATTTAGGTGTAATGATGCTTAGACAGAACTTTAAGGCTGGTGTGGAGAGCATTTATTCGATTTGGGGTTGTATTTTTATGTGTTTGGCACCCCTTGATGATTGTGTCAACTTCCAATTCGGTTCCACTCTCCACTAAATCATGAAAGATAAAAAGAAAGAAAGAGGTAAAATTATTTAGGGCATAGTGTGTGTATTTGTCTTCCTACTTTATCTGTGAGTCTAGTATACATGAAGTAATGGCATGTTTTTGTAACTACTTGATTTTTTGTTTTTTGATAAATTTGATAATTACTTCTTGAATATTGAATTTAATAATAAAAAATGAAGGTGCCAAGATTTTCATTCTACACTTCCTAAGTTTGAGCATAATTTGGAAGTAAAAATTATGCAATAATAAATAAAATCAATTAAAAAGGATAAAAACAATTTAGGAAGAAAAAGTAACCAGTAATTGTCGTGCTGAGTTATTCATAGTCGGCAATTCAAAAATACTAATATATTACTTTTACTTTGATAGTCCACAAATGATTCTTGCACAACGGCCATGATTATTTGAGATAGATTTGGTATCATTTGCAAACTACAATTTTTTGCATTAGACTTGGTTGATTTTAGAAAATTTTGTCTTTGAATTGCTTTTCTCTAGAGCATGCTAGCAATGAGAATCCTATTTGAAATGTCTTTCTCTAGGTAAAATATCATAGTTTGAAAGAAAATGATTGAGAATCGTCTTTTAGAGATTATTCTACTGAAATTGAATTTCACTATCGCATGGATATTTATATAAAATTTTACACGTCACAAAAGAAGGATGGAAAATAGAAGCTATAACTATTCATATTAAGTATTTCAAAGGAATCAATATATTAGAATAAAATAATGATAACCATTTATCTGTTTGGTGTTAAGTTGACAACGTTTTGACAACATTATAAAATAGTAGAATGCAATTATATTTTAGTCAAATTTTTCTAAAATGCCCCTATTTACCTATTTATAATTTATATCTATACTTTTTTGTGAGTCTAGCTTAGCATCCTATTATATACATAATTTAAATAATTTTATAATTAAAAAAATTTTTATTTGAAATTAATATTTTATATAAAAAAAATCATTTATACCATCTTCTAGGGAGAAAAGTATCAATGGAGTCCAAAGAAGCACTTGTAAGGAAAACACAATTAAACAATATAATAACTACTGATTAAGAATCAAGCACAATTAAATAACAGTTTGGAGAGTTTTTAATCTTTAAAATTTCGAAGGAATCCTTTTAATTCCTAAAGTACTCGAGTTTTCACTATATTAAGAATTTTCGTAACTCTCTTAATATATAGATAAATTTTATTTATTGGATTTTACGAAACCTAACCACTTTTAATCGTGTGAATAAGCATCTTTTTTACTTCACCTTAATTTCATTGATTTTGCTCAACTCAATATCATAAAAAGGGGGATTTATCTAATCTACAAGCCCATTTCTTAGCCCAATGGGCAGCTCTTTTGCATTGGACTGGGCATCCAAACATTTTAAAAGGGATGGACCCAGCAGGCTCCTTCTATCATGTAACTCATCTTCAACAAAGTGATATGTGTGCGGGTGTTCTTTTCTCTACGAAGAAAAGAAAAATGCATTAGCTCCAACGAATAGTAATACAATTACAAGATACAAATATTATTTCCCAAAACTAAGTGAAATGAACTTACGAAAAATTAGGGACTGTTTGGTTTCAAAAAGTGGTGTATTCAGTTTTCATATTCTTTATTTTATATTCAAATCCTAAATTTGAATATATAAAAAAAAAAAAAAAAAAGTACTTATTTAGTTATTTTTATATTTAGTAGTGTTTAGTAAGTTTTTTTGAATACATATTTAGGATATAGAATATATTATATCTGTGTTTGGTCATTGTTTTATATTTCAAAAAAATTAGTAGTTTTTTTTTCGTTGTGCTCGACGAAGTTGCTTCTTTAAATCCTCAATTTTTCGTTGCATAGCTTTTTCATCACCTTGCTCATGCACTACATGACATTTTCTCCGATAACCGCTTTCACTTGTGTGGAGTGTTTGCAAGCTACCTTCCTAGTGGTTGTCCAGATCCTTTTCACGCTCAGGATCGTGGAGTTCATCCTGTTGACGAACATTTGATGATTCTATATGGTGCAGACTAGTTTGGTGTGTTCCTGATCCCGCCATGACTGTTATACTTCACTAAAACACTAGTTCTTCCCACAGACAGCGTCAATTGTAAGGTCACAATTTGTAGCCCAAACCTAGAAGAATTGGGTTATAAGCCCAATGAGCTTAATACAATAAATTTGTAGAGAGTGGGTGAAAGAACTGGGCTTTTAACGGATTGACTAACGGTTAATTAAGGTTTTTAAGTGCGTCCGAGCAACAAAGGATACGTAATTATGGATGGAATATACGTCCGAGGAGTTAATTTGGTGATCAAATGGTTATTTCTAGAAGATAGTTCATTACTATGCTACAGTAATTCTCTTTCTATTTTCCTTCCCTATTTTTCTGATCCCATTCTTATGGAAGGTCATTCATATTATATAGAATTTTCCAAGCCATCTACATCGTCCAGTTGTCCATCATCCAACCCTGCACTCAAGTATGTGTCCTATCAAGCATCTTCTTTGGCTCTTTGTGAACGGTAGTGGTTGAGAACACTGTTCAGAGGTCTTTTTCACATTAATGCGGTTAGGAAAGTTGCTGCAGTGCATTTAATGAGGTGGTGGTAGCTTTTCCTTAAGATATTTCTGTAACCTTATCTTTTTCATACACGCCTGAAGTCTATCCTCATCGTTGGAGTCTTTTAGAAGATTATCCAAGTCACCTGGATGCCTGCTCGACTAATATTCGCCCAGTCCGAGGAGGTGACCTCTTCGAACCACGATTTTTTACCCTTTTCTGACGCGACTATCTATTATGAGACCTCCTCAGTCATTTGCTCCTTCTCGGACGCATTTCCATTAGTAAATAGGACTTAAGGCCCAATATAAAAGTTCAAGCTTTTGCCCCCACAATAGTAATTAATCTATTAATTATGAAATACTAATACATCTTATCATTGAACCAATCTAATAATTTGTTAATTATGACACTTTTTTTAAAAAAATTTAATTGACCTTGCGGAAAGGTAATATTAATTGTATTGTATTGGATATATAAATATATATATATATATTTATATATTTATATATATTTGGTTGCTAGGTAAAAAGTGGGGAAATTAAGGGAGAGAATGGATTTCAAATCCCAAACACAAGGCACCACAAAGGGTGCCGATACCATTTATGTATCAACTTTTTTTTTTTTTTTTTTTGAGAATTATTGATCTATCAACTTGAATTTTTTATTTCTTTATTTATTTTGAGAATCCTATCAGCTTGAATTGCTATGTGATAATATTGGTTAATTTTAGGTATAACGTTTAAAATATAAAATATCGAATCCAAGTTTTGCAATTTTTTGGTAGGATACTAGGATTGAGATCAAATGACACAATTGCTCCATTCCCCTCACAAAATTTTCGAACTTCATCACTTTTTACTTTTCAGTTTTTTACTTCTTTTTTTTTTTTTTTTAATTCAATGGTTGAAATTAAAAGTTACTCTTTTCAACACTTAATCTCAGCCATTGAAAACAATTGCATCAAGTAAAATATCCTAAGTATTACAATGCTCTCAATTGAAGTATTGCACCTAATCTAAATCCATGTTGGTAAAATTTTATAATAAAAGTGGCAATTTCTTTATCATTTTCCTTATCAGAAGATTAGAGGAAGTGAAAGAAAAGCACTGTTAAAGTGGGTGAATAAAATTAGAGTGCGTGGATGTAGTTATTCCTATGCCAACCGATTGATCAAATGGAAAGTGGATCTGAGTTAAGACATCATTAAAGCCATGTATGAAAAGTGGTTTTGAACTTACATAACATGAATTTCCTTTCATCTTTGATGTAGTCTTACAATTATTATGGCGCTTAGCATACCATAAAGACACGTTTGAGATATATAAAAATCATATAAATTTGGAAATTATTAAGTGCTGGTCCAAGGGAAAATTATTAGCTACTTCCAAAGTACCATAAATGCGTATTCCCTTCTCTCACATGAATGGCGAGTCCCACTAATTAAAATTAATTAGTGGGACTCGCCATTCATGTGAGAGAAGGGAATACGCATTTATGGTACTCTGGGAGTATACAATAATTTTCCTGGTCCAAGATTTCATATTAATAAAAAAAAATAATAATAATAATAATAATTTGAATTGAATGCTTGTTGGTAACAGATAAAATAACATTGGCTTGCAGTCAAGCAAGAAACAAATGGTTATAAAGAAATACGAGGCATTAGTTCATTTCAATTGAAATCAAGTTCCTTTGGTTTTTACTAATGTCTTATTTTGATATCTGCTATTGCTAGGATCAAGTGCCCCTAGTAGAAAATATTGTTAGATTGAGGAAATGATTTGGCAAGGAAGAATTGCACACCAAAGCTTTCTCACAACAATTTTCTCTAGAAGAAGTCATTTCCATATTGCTCTCAAAATTTGAAATCTGTCTCCATTGATTAACTAGAGCATTGGAGAAAGCTTCAATTTTCTTCATTTTCCCTCAGAGGCATGTTTTATTGCTCAGACTGCTTAACTTTGTATAATTGAAATCTTGGTGATTCTGTTTTTGTACTCGCTACTCACTGGGTCTGAAAATCAAAGTTCATATGGATGTTTGAGAATATATATGTTCAACCATCCGAATTTTGAAGTGTATCTTAAGTAAATTATGATGTTAAAGTTGTATTTGATGCGGTTTTGATGTTGATTTAGTCCTTGTTTCTTTGTTTTGGATGGTCCTGTAATCCCTTTGCTTATTTTTTTCTTTTCTACAAAATGATGAAAAATGTGAAATATTTATTTGGCCAACCACATAGATCAAATTCCTTTGATGTGGTTTGATGTTGATGCTTTGATAGTGGCACTAAAAACATGTGTTTCGAAGGCCAAAAGTTTGGGTTCAAGTGACTCATATTATCTCCGTTAATTAATAGACTAAATATTGACTTGGGTCTATTTTCACAGCACAAAGTTTCTGTATCAAACTGCCAGGTCTTAGTGGAACAACATGAAGGTTTAAGGGCTATGTGCAATTTGTGTTTTTTATTATTATTTATTTTTTTATTATGCCGGAATGAATCAAGGATTGTTTATTAGCCTCAAAGCATAAAATAAAAAGGGTCTAATTGAAAGGTTCTCTTAGAACATTTGTTGATGGAACATTATAAGAAAATATTGATTTAACTTTTATGAAGAATATAAAAAATATATAATAAAAAAATCAATTACCTTTTACTTTTCTCGTAAAAAGTTTCTAAAATTATTTTGAAACTAATGTCTTTAGGATATTTATTAACTTTTCCCAATATTAAACTACACATGTACTATAATAAAATTTAAAAATTATCCTAACTTTTGAGTAAAGTTTGTAGTACTATAGAGTGTGTGTTTATTTCTAAAATAAAAAAAGTACTATAATAGATCTTTTCTTGTATCCTTTTGAATAATTACTTCCATCTAGTCACGCCATAGCATAACACCATAAAAGATATCATATTTTTGAATGCCCTGAATTTTCTTTATAATAAAAGGCAGTTTGGATGTTGTGAGATCACCTTTGCAAGAAGGCATGCAAACTCTAGATATAGCACACAAATTGGCATACTATGCAGCAACTATTGGTCAGAACAAATTGTGGGTTGACAATCACCCAACCTTCAATCCCCTAACTGCAATATGATGAATCTTGTTGGGTTTTGTGGAGTTTAGTTGTGTTTGATCCATTGGAAAAAAAAATTTGGCTTGTTTTATAGCCCATTGTGAATCCTTTGTGCAGGATATAAAAATTATTGTTTTGGAGATTAGGGTTTTATGTTGTTTTTGAGAGAAAAAACTGGATTGCCACCACATATTGTATTTTTCCTTGAAAATAGTGAAATCCTTGCAACTCCGTGGACGTATATAAATTGCTAAAACCACGTAAATATTGTCTTATATATGATTATTTTTCTTTGGTGCATATATATATATATATATTTTTTTTTTTTTTTCCTATTTTGCATCTCACTTATCTGGGAATTTCCTACATATTCCCATCAAAATCTTTATCTTTGGAAATTTGAATGAATACATGAATCTATAAAAACAAATGAACTTCTTGAAAAGCAGCTTCTACAATTATGTTAAATTTAGTTATTGTTTCTCAATACAATTATTTATTCTATAAATTCATGATAAATCAGTGTAACTCACAAGTCTTTGATTATTTATAAAGTATAGTTCAACCAAAACTTTTTTATTTTTTATTTTTATGATCAGTTCAACCAGAATAAATATAAGATAAATAATGATAAAATAAATAAATTTCCCAAAAGTTTAGTCATTTGATTTTTTCAAAGAGTTTCATAAGGGATTTAAAGTTTTGATTGTTGGGTTTGATTTTTATTTTTTATTTTATTTTAATGTTTTGTGTTTTGTGTGGGCCAATTTTGCCCTATGTTCAAACTGTGGGCAAGGAAGGGCCCGGCCCAATATCTAGTCTGAGGGCAAACGAGTGTCCGAGGATGCCCAGCCGAGGAATGGACAAAATTGCCATCCGAGGAGAGGTGGAGCATGGTGGTGAGGAATTGGGCCGTGTCCGAGGACGAAGGTCACCTCGGGACTTTTGTCCGAGGTATCAGGTGAACTCGTTAATCACTCAAAACAACGCCTGGGACAAATCTTATAACAGAGCAAAGGGGGAAATATCAAACAAAAAGTAATGGTAGGAAATGACAAATATCTGAAGGTGCTGTCACCTCCGCATTAAATGTCTCCCAGCTAACCTTCTGACCGCATTAATGTGGAGGTGATACTTGAACAGTGAAGGAACAGCTTTCCAGCTAAGAATGGAAGATTCAAGAGAGGGCAAGGAGGATGACGAAAAAGGACGTCGAATGCCAAATTCACACGTGGATGATGAAAAAGGAAAAAAGCCATGGTATATAAGGGGAGTAAAGACAGAAGAAAAGAGGACGGAAAAAGAGGGAGAAAGAACACGACAGGAAAAGAAAAGGAAAATCACATCTCTAGGGCATGTCCGAAGAGACTTATTGCTAGGTTCCATGTTCGTATCTTGAATCTTTTTACACTAAAATCCAATATTTTGGCCCAAGATCAGACTAGCTTTCTTTCCTGCACTCTATAAATTCATTGTTTGGGCTACGTGGGCCTGGATCCATTCCCGTTTGGATTCAAGTCAAATCTGGTCCCTACATGTTTAATTTCATTTAAGTAGATTTGATATTATACTTAATAAATTTCCCTAGTCAAAATTTCAAGTGAAATGATCATTTTTTTTTAGAGTGTTTTAACCTTTTTTTTTTTTTTTAAGAAATTTTTAACCTAAGACGTTCACATCCTGATAATAGTTCTTTATTATCAGACCAAAACCACAATCAATTTTTGGAGTAAGCGGGAATTGAACCCCAGATCTCTTATTCAACCATCAGAGACTTTATTAGTTGAGCTAACTGAAAGCCACAAGTGAAATGATCCTTGCTATACATTAAAATAATGTGGTCCAATATGATATTTTATTATTTCCCTATTAAAATTTTAAATGAAGACATCTAAGGTTTAAGTCCTCTCATCCCCAGCTAATCAACTTGAATTATCCAAAACTAATACTATCTTTTTCGTGTTCTCTTTTTGGATAATTTTTTTTAATACAAGATAAAAATTATACTTTAGCCTAATCTAAGTGTATATGTGGTGTGAAACTCCCTCTTAGAGACTTAAACCCCGACCCTTACCCTCCACACCTCATCGCATCAAGGGTGTGTGGTATCTTTTTGGATAATTACTTTCATAGTACTTCCATCTAATCACGCCATATCATAATACCCAATAAAAAATAAATATCAAGCATGATTTATCTTTAAATACCCTGAATTTTGTCTACAATAAATATTTTTCCTCTAAAAAAGACGATGAAATATTTGTGTGCAGCTGTCACCTTTTATATTCTTACTAACCATATAGAGTTCTAAGATGTCCAAAATGTTGGATATTTATCTCAAATATTTGCAAAAGAAATGAAGTTATATCTTCGTATTATCTCAATACAGTATCTTAAAGGCGTTACACACTTGTCTAAGAAGCAAATGTACGTGAAGATATTCGTTCCAGGATGTCAAGAAAAGAGGACTCCAATGGCAAGAAAGGCAATGGAAATATTGCAAAGTGGGATGACTTCCCAGTAGAGGTTGAAGTTGCAGATGAAGTTGTGATTTCTGGCCACAAAATACATTTTGAACTATCTTCGAGCTCTGGGCATCAAAATTGTTGTGAAGTTTTGTGCATTGTGAAACAAAAAATTGCAGATGTTAGAGTACAATTGCATGAACTTTGAGAAAAAATGGTAGCGGAGAATCTCAGTAATTTGCTCAATACCCAATTGAGGATTCTTCCGGAAAGTACTTAGGGAATTTTAACTTCTCATATAAGTTTGAATAGAAATATGATAAGGTATAGTTCGACCAGGACAAATATAAGATAATAATAAAATATAAACAAATTTCTAAAAAGCTTAGTGGTTTAATTTTTCAAAGATGTTTATCAGGTGTTTTTTTTTTTTTTTTTTTTTTTTTTTTTTTGAGAATCTGTTTGAAGATTTGATTTTGATATAAAAATTGATACATACTATGCGTGGTTATTTATTTCCTTGAAACCATGGTACGTACCTTTCTAACTACCAAAACTTTCAAAGTGTACACATATTCTTTAGAAAACTTAAACCCTGATCCTTACTCTTCACACCTCACAAGCACTTATACTTACAGAGTAATTATTGCACCAAGGGTATGTGGTAGTCTTGTCATTAAAATTTTTAATGTAGAAAGAAAATGAATTACAATTAGTGGTGGAGCTAGGAATTTTTTCTGAGAGACTAAAGTAAATATATAAAAAATAAAAAATAAAAAAAGTAAAAAACTCCCTCAGCCAAAAAAAAAAAAAAAACATTTATTTCACAAATTAACTTTCATAATTCTAAGGAAGTAATATTTATTTCTTTACCTTTATATCTTTTTTCAAAATTTGAAAAAAAAATTTGAGGAGTAGTCTCTAAATCTTGAACATTTTGTCTCTTAAAATATTTACCTATTGTGAATAGTTTCCGTATAAATTACTAACACACTTTGAAAGTGAATTTTTCTCATCCCAATACCTACATGCTATAGTACTATAAAATATAATAAATAATATTTAAAGATTACTTAATTTTTGTCAAATATAAATGAGAAAGCGTAGGTACATTCCTTTTGTACCATAATTTTTGTTCAAAATTCTAATATAGTTAACTATAAGTGTTAGCAATAAAAAAGTAGGGTTTCAACTTCAACATGACAAAAATTGTAAAGGTTGAAGAACTTAATATAAATATCAAATAAATAAAACAAATAAGGAATCACTGTTTTCAAAACTAATTAATAAATATAAAATAAAATAATAAACATTAAATTTAAAGATGAAACTTGTTAAGCAAATATCATTTTACACAACATTTACTAAAGCAAAACAAACAACAGCGATACATCCTACACATAAAATGCAAGCTGTACAACGCTACACATTTATCAAAACATTACAAAGTTTAGTCCTTTATTTTTGTTTCACACATACCCAGACCCACAATTAGTCATAGCCCATAGGCCATAGCTATTCACAAA
>JAXUIC010000670.1:0-21008 GCA_035136125.1 Quercus rubra
ACACTTAAACAATAATATTAGAAATTTCTTTACAAATGAGCCCTTAATATCAAACAAAACTTTCTTCTTTTTTTTGTTTCACCTACACATATTTTCTCAACACTTAACAACATTATTAGAAATTTTTTATCAAACAAGCCCTTAACATCAAACAAAAATTTCTTCTTCTTCTTTTTTTGTTTTATTTTTTTTTTTTTTGAGAATTTTTTTTTTTATTTGCTAAACTTTTTTTTGGGGGGGGGGGGGTGAGAATGTTGAAAAAAAAAAAAAAAAAAAAAGGAAGAGAGGATATCTCATGTATCTTCCCTCTCACAAATGTAGACCCCACATGACTTTGGAGTCAGCGCACTATTACTACCATTACTGGGGAGGGAAGGATGTTCACTGGATCTATCATATTGATCCAAAACCATTATTCAACCTAGGCATGGTACAATAAAATCATTACTTTATAAATTAAAAAAAAAAGGATAAGCCCAGTTGTGAGTTGTAACAATTAAAGAGTAAACCTTTTTTTTTTTTTAATCATGCGCACAGTAGCTACAATAAAATCGCTACTTTTTAAATAAAGAAAGGATGGGCCCAGTTGTGAGTTGTGATAATTAAAGAGTAAACTTTAATCATGCAGTAGCCCTTGGCCCAAATGTATGAGTATGAACCAGTAACAAAAGATTTTATATATATATATATAGACACACACATATAGGCCCACCAGCACCGGGGAAGGGAGTGAACTAATAACAGAAGATTATATATATAGGTCCACCAGCACCCGGGGCTCATAATAGGGTAAATTATTAGTTTACATTATATTATCAATTAAAACAATAATCCTTTATATATATAATTTTAATAATTGGCCTCCAAAAGCCAAAACAAAGAAAAAAAGAATCTCACTAAGTGAAAAAGTGGGAATGCCAAGTCTTTATTTAACACTAATGTATGAATGCCATGTAATTTATTTATTTTTGTTAAAGTAGTTCACACCAACTTTTCATATGCACGCTATTCACTCATTAGTCATTGCATGTAATTTAATTGTTTGCTAAAGTGGTTCAAACCAACTTTTCACATGCTATTCACTCATGATTGGATATGTGTAACTTATACTTAGGGCTGTCTATGAGTCGAGTGGTTCGGGTTTGAGATCAACCTACCACTCGACACGCTTAGTTCGAGTTGAAGGAGAGAAAACTTGCAATCGACCAACAACCACTACAGTCGAGTTGGATGAGCTTTGACAATTATTAGGTCGATTTGGTCGAAACCGATGAAGGAACGGCTTATGGGTGGAGGTAGTAGATCTTCGCCGGATCTAAGTGAAGAAGAGAAAGATTGAACCGGATTTCAGACAAACCTTGCTGGATCTATGCCAAATGTCGCCGGATCTGAGACCAACATCGTTAGATCTAAGCAAATCTATGCCAAACATTGCTGAATCTTAGAAAATCTAAGGTAATCATCGCTGGGTTTAAGTGGATCTAAGCAAAGAAAGGCCAAATATGGCCGGATTTGAGTTTTGAAGGCCTAATAGTCGCCGAATCAGGATAGACTTTGGTAGAATTGAAGGTTTCTTGAAGTGGTTTTTCGATCAGGTCGAGTGGTTAGAATTTTGGTGGAGGACATCCATCACTTGATTCGCCGGAGTCGGTTTCTAAGAGAAGGAACTCGTGGTAGACTGATGAAGGGATCAATTAGGGCCGCCAACAGTCAGTTTCAATCAATTCCATCAGTTCTGTTGGGTAGCCAGGTTTCTTGGACAACCTACTTACACTTGACTTAGTATAAGTTGTTACAAGAATTACTTTCTCAAAAAGTGAATCATAGAGGGATATCAGCCCTGCCAATGGTGGGTCTACATTCTACCCCTCACTAAACAATGTTGGTGGGCAATGGTCCAATGGAATGGCTTGTTGCCTACTTCATAGTGTTTGTTTTATCTAATAGCTCCATCCTTTAGAGTTGTAACCCACTTGGACCTGACTTTATGTTGATGTAATTACCTTCTTTCTTTTATTTTTATCTAAACCTATTATTAATATTACTTTTTTTTCATTTAGAAATAGTCACTCATCACTTCAATAATTTGTAAATTTTTTTATAAAAAAATTTGTATCGCATTACTCAATAATGTAAAGAAAAGGGAAAAAGCATTCAAAGTTCAGTTACCGAACCTGGATGTGAAGATGTATGAGCTGATGTCGCATTTTCCATCCGGTAAAAAGGGTACAATTCGTACCTAACATTACAACTCGGAAAAATGACTCTTCCCCTTGCTTTCCACTACAACACCATGGAAGAAGATTTATAGCAGCCTGAAGACAAGTACTACAATCGTTTCTGGACAAGTCCGCTGTGCACTGTACAAGGTTGTACAGTGTTTGAAAAGCAGAGATATTCACTTCTTTGGTTCCAAACTTTTTGGAACCAATAGGAGCATTAGAGGCCTGAGCTACTGTCTCATTCATTGACTTAGCCAGTAGCTTGTTAAACCTGTCCTGTTCAGTGATATTCTGCGTGTTCAATAGGGCAAACTTTGGTTTTTCGTCAACTGTGGAAAAGAATGAACGATTTGAGTAACGCAGCATGCACTCATCGTACCATATGACGGCAACCTTTTCTTTGGAACATTTTTTGGTTATCTCTTTGACTGCTGCAGCTACACATTCTTGGCAGAGTTGAGGAGTGACATCGCCGCGACAGAGGAAGAGGCCGTAGACAGGATTAGAGGTGTTTTCGCCACTGGTGGTATTGTAGAATTCAAGGCTGTGTGTGGTTGGAGGAGAGTGAGAGAGGAGGGAGTTGAGATTGGATTGGTAGGTGCTATTGGAGCTGAAAGTGGTGTTTGCACATACCTCATTGAGGTGAATTGGGGCAGTTGCATGAGTGGTCAAGCTAAGGAGGCTAAGCATGGAAATGAATAGAAGGGTGATGGAGGGATTCAAGCTCAAAGAAGTCATTTTGATAGTTCAGTCTCTTCCAATGTGTGTAACTGTAGATGATTTTCTGCTTTTATTGATGGAGTGAGTGAGTATTGATAAGATTTTAGATAAGGAAATGCTGTTTTGGAGATGAATTTTTTGGTCCACATCTCTTATAATATCTTGAAACACGTGGGAAATATGTGCGTATTTGCTTTAGATTTTTGTTTTGTTTTGTTTTCATTTATACACAAAAGAACAAATTAATTTGTTTTTTTAAAGAAGGATCACAAAAATATAATTATACTTAAAAATAGTGGATAAGTCGTGCAATACACAAATATATATATATATATATATATATATATATTAATATTCTTTGTTTTATTTTTATTTTTTGTCTTAAAAATAAAATTGATAACGTACTATAGAACAATTAATAGGAATTTATAATAATTTTATTTGTATATGCATTTATCTATTCTAACAATGTGGTAATATTTTAAAGGAAACATAATCTAAATTCAGTTAAAAAATATGTTAAAAAATATAATTGTTAAAAGATTAACGTGTCAAATTTTGAGGTTTCAAAAATTTATATGAAAATATTATGAAGTGAACTAAAAAGTTAAACAATTTTAAATTAATGAAACTTTAAGACATATATAATAAACAGATTTAAAAATTTAAAAAAAAAGAAGTCTAATCCAAACATATGTGTTTTTGACTTATTCTACTTTATATATATATATATATATATATATATATATATATAATTCAAACTATTCAAAATAAGCCTTTTTCAGTAGTAGGATACGACCGATATCCATCTAGGATATCCTGATTTCTTGTTTTTTTTTTTC
Source organism: Quercus rubra (assembly GCA_035136125.1). Taxonomy (NCBI): domain Eukaryota; kingdom Viridiplantae; phylum Streptophyta; class Magnoliopsida; order Fagales; family Fagaceae; genus Quercus; species Quercus rubra. Next base: position 3,785 of record JAXUIC010000670.1, read on the forward strand.
CATGAGATAGAGATGGAGATATTTTTCCTTTTCTTGTCCTGTTGTGTTCTATTTTAATTTGTGTTTATGAAAGTATTATCTAATAAAAAAATTGAATATATATAATCAGCTTAACTGCTAAAGTCTCTTATCTATTATTTAGAAAATTAGAGTTGAAACTTACAAATACTAAAAACCGATTAGTCTCTTATGATCGAATAATATATTTAAGATTCGAACTCTACTTATACTCAAAATTAGTTGATATATTACCAATTATATACCATAATAATAAAGAACAAATATCATTAATTAGACACAATAAACTGAAATTCTATAATATTTGTAAAATAAAAAATCTCTACGAAGAAGACGTCAGTGGAGTAGAGGCAGCCATTTGCTTGAGGATAAGGTTAGAATTTTTTTTTTTTTTTTTTTTTTTTTTTTTTGGTGGTGAGAATCAAGGATAAGGTTAGTCTTCACAACTTAGGAATACCTTTCCCCGCCTCTTAGATCAGGATAGGACTTAGGACATGACATAAGTCATGTAAACTTTAGTAATTATATTTATATGTCCTCACTCCTTTCTGGAACATACGAAAAAGTGAAGGGTAAGGCTTGTGTCCAGTGAGTTTTTTCACTGGACATGTGTCCAAGAGTGGACACGTGTCCAAAATCCAACGTGTCCAGTGAAAAAAATCACTGGACACAAGCCTTGCTCAAAAGTGAAAAGCGTTAAGAATATTCCGTTGATGGGTGGAGACTGGAGTCAAACTGTGATGGAAGCATTGCCCAAAACTGATTTACTTTCTACTGTAGTGAAACTGTGGTCTATAATCGCAATTTGGTCTAAATTCTCTGTCTAGACTCTAGAGTTGAAATTCCTCCCCTTAAATGCTAGCCGAAAAATTGCCGACTATATTCTTAAACTTTGAAGGTTTTTAAATTTTATATACTAAAATTTCAGAACTTACAATTTATTCCATAAAATTCTATTTCGTTTGCCTAAACAGCTCTATTTTATTCAAAATTTTCATTAAATGCCACATTAACTTGTCATGTGTGTTTAGTTTGTCAAAAAAATAATACATTATTTTTGCAGCCTAAAAAAATTAAAATGATATGGGATAATAAAAATGAATAACATCATTTTATTGGATGAACAAAACAAGAATGAGTCATGATAAGCTTATTTATCACTTAATGAAAATGGCTACTATGCAAATGGAATAGAACTTCAAGGGTTAAATTCTAAATTCTCAAACTTTATAGTATAAAATACAAACACCCTTAAACTTTAGGTGTGTAACTTACCATTTAGCCAAAATTAAAATGCCAAGACTTCTTTTGTGGGTCAAAGAGTATGGTAGTGGCTCGGAAGGAGACCAATGTGGAAGGCATTTTCATTGTTTAACAACTTGCATATGCAAGTCCAAATACCCAAATTCTCCTTCATGAATGAATGATAATTCTTTTTAATTGGCCCTCTCTATCTAAAATAAGAAACATTTCTGTTAATCTATGAATAAATTTCCCTAAGTGACATAAACGTATTGAATTCCATATATTAATTATTTATAAAAATAATATTTGGTTACAAACTTTATTATCTCTAGTTTCTACAACTACATTTAATATTTTTTATTGGATATAAGTTTTGACAAATCCATCATTAGATTACATTTGTCTTCTTATTTTTTACACACTTGCAAAATTTTAAAAGATCAAATCATAGTAGCTATATCATCAATTAAATGTTTTAAATTTCAAAGTTTGTAAGTTAAAAATTATACATAGAAATAAGTTTATAGATTGAATAGTAAACAACAGTCTAATAGACTCATAATTTGATGCGTGTTAGAACATAAACAATCCAATTAGTATGATTTTCAAAGTATGTAATTATGTTACTATTATTAGTAGGACAATCAAGTTTATCCCCAAACTTTGTCCTATCTATCTATATATATATATATATGATGTTTCAATTATTTATAAATAAAAAAATGAATTTATAGGGTTAATTTCATAAAATTTAAATAAAAATAAAAACTTATTTGAAATATGACATTCTTTCTCATGTTTTGTAGCTTTGGAAACCAACAATTGAAAGACAATGCCATCTAAAAATAATAACATTTTGTAGCAGCATGCAATAAAAAAAAATATTAATAATTACTATTGCTTAAATTAGTTGAACATTAAATATATGGTGAATTTACTAAAATAATGTGTGTGTTGGAGTCAACATTGTAGTAGTCTAAATTGAGTCTAACTTCTCTCCTATTTATTATTCTCTTGTTCCTCTCTCATTTTAATATGGATGAAAACCACGTGAGGAAAAAAAAAAATCCAAAGGCCAAAAATAAGTCCCCAAAATTCTCTCTCTCTCTCTCTCTCTCTCTCTCTCTCTCTCTCTCTCTCTCTCTCTCTCTCTCTCCTCTCTCTCTCTCTCCTCTCTCTCTCTCTCTCCAGAGGCACCAAAACACTAATCTAATCTCAAAACCTTGAACATCTCATTCTTTATATTTTCAACATATGATTTTTTTTTTATAGATAATTTAATGTTTACAAGAAAAAGAGAGAATTTGAACTTTATATGTCTCTGTTATAAACACTAAAAGATAGTAATAAGTTGAACAATGAGCCCCTTGGCTTTCAAACATATGATTTGGTTTTTAAAACATGAGATACTTTTTTTTTTTTTTAACACACATACACAAAGGAGAGGGAAAGAGGTTTCGTGTGTAGTATAACTTACCATATTCTCCCTTAAAAATTACCATAACTTTTGGTGGAGTTGTAGTGTATCTTTATGTTAAAACATAGGATACTTGATGTAGGGACTGGGTATCTTTATGTTAAAACATAGGATACTTGATGTAGGACTGGGTTTAAGCACTTCTACTATTGCGTGAGTAGACTCGGGCCCAACTAACCCAATACAATGAATTTGAAGAGAGTGGGTTTCAAGTACTAGGTTTTAGTGAGAATTACAACAACTAGACATGATCGTAAGTAGATTGAATAACAAGTACATGAACTAAGGTGTGAAACTTTGTCATCGGGCTTGGTCCGAGGAACTGGTTGTTCTTATTATTTCTTCAATGCTTGATTACAATGGTTTTTCAAGATGATGCAAACTGCAACCTGTCTTCTCTACTCCCGTTTCTCCCTCCTCTTTCTTGGAGGGTTTCTTACATTATATATCCCTTTTTAGTTGATCTTAACCCTCTATTTGTTGATTATGCAGGTCGCTACTAGAGTGTTTGTCTCATTTGCCGCCTTCCAAGCCTTTTGTGAGTTTCAGCAATCAAGACACTGCTGCTCAAAGGTCATTTCCTCATTAATGAGGCCAAATTGTTAGTTGTGGGCATTTAATGCGGAGGTGACAGCTTCTCCTGGAATTGCTCCTCCACCATATTCCCAATGGCTGGCCCACTGTGTTAGTCCTTTTTTAATAGGATGCCCTGAGAGGCTGTCTTAATGGAATGCTGCTCTTCCCTCTTATGATCTCGATTGCCGAGGACAGGATTGTCCTCGACAATGTCTCTTGGCAATTTGGACTCTCTTTGTTCATCCTTGGGCGTTTCTTCCTCCTCGGCGTGGACCTTGGGCTCTATATGAAGTGGGCCAGGGTTGCTAAGTTCTTTGACCCCACACTTGACTAAACATAGGATTTGGTTTTTAAAACATGGAATACTTGACTAAATAAGTAAATATATAAAGTCAAAAACCAGATCAATGCCTATGAATAATATTATCTGCCATTATGTTTGGAATATTGGTATCACCCATCCGAATCTAAGACAAATTGAATGTTACTTATGAGTTAACAGAATGGTCAATATTTGTTTTATTTTCTTCCAAAAATATCCATAACAAATACTCAGCCAGTATCTACAATCTATTATTACGTATCTGGCACATCAAGCAACATTTTTTCAGTCCCCCGAGAGTGGGGGTAGAATGAAACAAACAAACCATTGAGGCCACAGCAGCCTGTGCTTTTGTCAACTTTAATTACACAGAATAAAAATGATGAGAATGGAAATATTAAGAAAGTGTCATCCCCCATCCAAAATTAACCAACCCTATGAGAAATACAATTGACACTCAACATCGATATTGTACTAATGTCGGTTCTAAATGACAGGGAACTTATATTTACGATTGTTTACAGTTTTCAATCCATAAACAAGGGCTATCTGAGTGCTAGAATAGAAGTTCCGCCACTTACTAATACATACTGATTTTGGAAAGCACCTTGTTCCTTGTCTAGTCAAACTATCAAGGATATGTTTCAGTGAATGATCGATGCTTCAATAACAGACCATTCATGATTGGCTTTTATGATGACCAGACTCAAGCTCCGTCATTGGCTTGTTTAGCTTTACTCTGCTTCGATGCAAAAATGATGGTTGCTAAGGTAATGGTAGCGTAACAGAATAACTGTTAAGCATGAGACCTATTGTTGCCATTGTTGGTCGATTTGCAGGATTTTCTTGAATGCACAATAAGCCAATATGGATGCACCTAATAACTTCATTTCTAGAATAAGAATTTCTCAGAGAGGGATCCAACAATTCCAAGGGCGTTCCATTCCTCCATTGTTTCCAAGCCTGCAGAAACCCGTTAAAAATGTGATGTTCATCTTTCTTCCTCACGACCACAGCAAAATAATTTCTAAGTAACCCAAAATTAAAATATCTACTTCATACTTACATAACTCGAGGTCCTCAGCAAGTTCTGATTGATAGAAATGGGTATTCTTTTTGCCACTTATAATCTCTAGAACCAAGACTCCAAAGCTAAACACATCGGACTTCACAGAATATCTTCCATGCATAGCATACTTTGGAGACATATAACCACTATAATCAAGAACCATAAAAAAATTTATTAAAAATGTAAAAAATCTTAAGTAAAATATGAGAAGAAAATTTCAGAAGGTCAATCATAGTATCAAATTTGTAAATTTTGAAGCATCTCATGCTAATCAACGTCCTAAGATAATCTCTCTGACACTCTCACAGCATTGCTATTTACACAAGTTAGAGCATGGATTGGCTGTGTTAAAGCAATTATATCTATTTTTCATTTCAATAAATCTTGAATGTAATAAGAAATAAATAAATTTGTTAATTTAGATTATTCAATGACAGATATAATGATTAAGAACTTACAATGTTCCAACAATTCTATTTGTATTTATTTGAGTTTGGTCTTTTACAAATATCCTTGCCATGCCAAAATCTGAAATTTTTGGGTTCACATTGTGATCTAACAAAACATTGCTAGTTTTGACATTACGATGAATAATTCTAATTCAAGAATCTTCATGAAGATAAAGAATTCTTCAAGCAATTCCTTCTATAATCTTGTAACGCTTTGACCAATTCAGTTCTCCTCGCTTTGCTGGCTCTATAATTTTGTCATGATAAAATACTTAAGTTAGGAATGAGATTCAAATGGACAAGGAAATAATTTGATTCAATACAAAAAAATATATATATTCTCATTATTTCTTAGAATTTCAGCTCCTTGGCATTGATTCAATTTGTCAGAAGTTCATGACAAGTGAATTTTGAAGGATTTGTAAAGTGATTAGAATCGTGTACTCTGATGCTAATCATGCCATTCTTAGACATAAAACCAAGAAAGAAAAATAGCAAAACTAAGAAAGAAAAATAGCTGGATATAAGTTCATATGGGCCTAACCAAATAAAAAGTGATCAAGGCTTTTGTTGGGCGCATATTCATAAATGAGCAACTTATCTTCTCCTTCCAAACAAAATCCTAGTAGTCTCACTAGATTTCTATGTTGAAGTTTGGCTACCAATACAACTTCATTCTTAAATTCTACTGCACCCTGCCCAGATCTTACAGATAATCTTTTCACAGCTATTTGTTCTCAATTGGGAAGGGTACCCTGAAAATATATTTGAACCAAGATTGAACAATTTTTTGTGTGCATACATGTCTTATTGAACTTCAGCATTAACTAAAATTTTACCTTGTAAACGGCACCAAATCCTGCTTCACCTATCTTATTATCATCTGAGAACTTGTTTGTGGCAGCTTCAATTGTATCCAAGTCAAATTGCAAGGACTCTACATCTGGAATTTCGACTTCACCTATACAACAAACAGTAATATAATGATTATTAAAATGAAATTTAAATTCAAATTGTTTATAGTTATACCACAGAGACCAAAAAAGAAAAAAGAAAAGTGATCAAATAATCTCTTATTCTTCACCATTTTCCTCCGGTGAAGTATTGAACTTCTTGCTTGCTCTCCTACGAAGGAAGCAACAGCCAATGAAGAAAAGAACCACAGAAACAGCAATTGGGATAGCAATGGCGACCAAAATTGTTAGCGATGACATTTTGTTTTCTCCTACATACAACAATATGCATCATGTACTTAGAATGTTACATAGTTCATCATGAGAAATACTACTTTAATGTTGGAAATGGTAAATCAAAAAATGCATCTTGATTATTATTCCTTAACAGTTTGTATCTCTTATTTTTCCATAATATTTTGTACTTATTGCCATTCCATAATGTTTGTGTTCTATGTGTTTTTCACGTTCTAGAATTTTCTGTTATGAATCGAAGAGTCATTAGAACATATATTAGTAATAATAAACTAGAAAAATAATATATCAATGACAAGGCAGCCAATTAGTAATATAGTAATAGTTAAGTAATGAAACTAGAAAAAAACCAATAAAATCATTTATAATGAAAATAAAGGAAGTGTGATATAACATTAAGATTTTATTATTATTTTTTTTTAACTTTGGTTATTATTTCTACTTTATCTATTAATAATTCTATAAAGCATGAGATGCCCAAGGTCTTTAATTCAAACCTCAATCTAGCATTTGGGTAGAGATTCCTTCTTGTGATTATACGTATATGTAAGATGAAAAACCATACGCTGATACGCTCCTGAAATGGTTTGGTGCTCAAAGAATTCACGACACCTTCCTTTAAAAATATAGAAATAAAAATACTAACTCTTTAAAAGCAGAAGAGAGTCAGGACCATCTCACAAGACGGTAGGTCCATGGTGTGACCCGTATGGGGCCACCTTTTTTGTGAGAGCCCGAAATAATGCTCCGAAATTACCTAACGGTCTGTTTGGATCCCATGGATTTAGATTTGGATTTGGATTTGAGAGAGCCCAAATCCAAATCCCTTGTTGGGATAAGTTAAAAGAAATGGATTTGGATTTGGTCCCAAATCCAATCAGAATTTGATAAGCTTAAATCCATGGATTTCAAATACCCACACATACAGTGGAATTTGAAATCTCTCTCTCACACACTGTGCTTTATTTCTCTCTTGGCTTGCTTCTCTTTGTGTCTCCCTTCCTAGCTGCAACTCGCAAGCTCTTCTTCCATCTCTCTTGGCAACTTCAAGTTTGTTTTTCTTAACTCTTATCTTCCTTTTTAACCTCTCTAATTCTCTCCTTCTACTAAATCTAAATCCACAAAGGCTACGGGTTTTTCCAGTGGGTTTTATTTGATTTTTTTGTGGGTTTGTTTGGGTTTCATTTAATTGGTTTGTGGGTTTTGTTTGATTTGTTTGTGCATCTTGTTTCATGGCATTTTCAATGAATTGTTTTGGGTTTGTTTTTATTTTCTATTTGTATTTTCGATTGTGAATTTGTAATGCAAATTATGTGTTTGATTAAATGCTTCTAAGAATTGTCTATGAGTTGTATGAGAAGTACTTTTACTCTGTTTATGTCCAAAGGGTAGTAGCTCCAGCTACTGGGTTCACACGGCTTTGTTGGATGCTCGTATTTGGTATTAGTTTAAAACCATGTTATCATTCTTGTCATTCTTGTTGTTGGCAGGCATCACAAATAGAAAGCGGGTTTTTAAGGCAACTAAATTACAACCCTCTTCTTCTGCAAGATAACCTTATGAACAAGTAGGACTTCAATTGCTATAAGCTAAAATTTTGTTTTCCCACAAAGAATAGGAATATAGATGCAAAAAATGTGAGGTCAACTACCGTGAAACAAAATTACATACTCTCTTGTCAGAATTTATATGATGCAATTCAAAATCATTGGCTGAAATGGCTTTGGTCTACAAGAAAATTTGCATGCTACCTTCCACATCAGCGCCTTAGTACTTTTCTTTTTACCTCAAATTGTAATCCAGTCCTACAATTTCCTTTTCTTTTCTTTTTTCTAAGCGTTTTGTTTCATAGTTTTTTCTATTATTTGTTTTAGGTTTGTATTTATTTTATATTTCTTTTGTGGGTTTGTAATGCAAATTACATGTTTCATTAAATACCTCTATGAACTGTCTATGAGTTGTGTAGGCAGTACTTTTACTCTGTTATGTCCAAAGATTAGTGGTTGGAGCTACTGGGTTCACACAACTTTGTTGGATGTTCATATTTGGTAGTAGTTCAAAACCATATTCATATTCTTAGCTTGTGTGAGTTTCTTGTCTGTTATAGCTTTCAAATTTGTGATGTGTTACAGTGGCTCCTTGTGGAAGTGTAATTGAAAAGTTCAAATATTTTTCCATCAACGCAATTTTAGATTATGGGCTACTAAGAGCACCCACAGTAGATGTGGGATATGTGCCAAATATTAAATATTTGGCACATATCCCACACCAAACCCAGTTTAAGCCCATTTATCAGATGTTGTAAATGTTAAATTTTTTGCAACTTGCTATAGTAAAATCACAAATATACAACCGTACGAAATGCTGTGGTATATTGATTTATTGTTTTTTATTTCTCATTCAACCTCATATCTCTTTCATTTCTCCTTCAGCTCACCGCCTCCATCTCCTTCTCCACTCTCCCATTCTTTTTCTTCTTCCCTCTTCCCCGTTGCTCTATTGTCTTCCCGTTCTTAAAAAAAAGCCACCATCAATTTCGTTTCTACCATCACTGATCTAACCACATAAATCTGGTTTTTTTTTTCCCCTTTTGGTTCGCTCTGTCCTCTGTTCTACCGGCGTCGGTCTAGTTCATTTCTCTCCGTTTTGGTTGTGATTGCTCGCAAATCTGAAAGGGGTGTTTGTGCTTCCGCCGAAGATTCCAGCAGCACATTGATCTCGAAGGAACTTTCAGTCCAACTGGAGCTTGATTCCAACAACTCGAAACGGAGCCAAAACGGAGCTTGATTCCAATGGACCCAAAACGGAGCTTGATTCCAACGACTCGTCTTGTTCTTTTCCGATTGTGGGTCTGGTTGTGGGTCTGGTTTTATTTTCCGATTGTGATCGGCGTGGGCGTAGGCATTTGGGTTGTGGGTCTCTCCTCTCTAGTTTTTTTTTTTCCCCTTTTGGTTCGCTTCCTCTCTATTCTATCGGCGTCCTCTAGTTGTTTTTGTCTCCGTTTTAGTTGTGATTTCCGATTGTGGGTCTGGTTATGGGTCTGCTCTTTGGTCTTACTGGTCTTACTCTATTTGGGCATTGGTCTTACTCTGTTTGGGCGCACTAGTCTTACTGGTCTTACTGGTCTATCGGCGCACTGGTCTTACTCTGTTTGGGCGCACTGTCTTACTGGTCTTACTGGTCTATCGGCGCACTGGTCTTACTCTGTTTGGGCGATACTATTTCATCGATTCACCGTACAGGTAAGTTCTCCGTCTTCTCTGTGATTCTCTCGATATTTCAATGTCTAGTTTTGATTCTCTCTATATTCTATTCATATGTGCTGTTTGCTGTGTTATGAATTTGTTCTGCCTAAATTATTCTGTTCATATGTTCTGTTCATATGTGCTGTTTGTTGTGTAATGAATTTGTCCTGGAGTCTACTTCTCTGTTGCTCTTGTGTTTAACCTTAATATAGTCTACTTATTCTTAAAAACAAAACAAAACAAATGAAAATATTAGGCTGTGGGAATTACTCTATCCAACAGTCTTCTCTGTTGCTCTGGCCAGGACATGTCAAAACAAGAATTTCTAATTATATGCTGTGGGAATTACTTCATGTTTAGGAAAAAGTATTTTTTGAGATACATTTTGAGTCCATGCTGTGGGAATTATTTCTTTTTACTTCATATGCATGTGTTTGATGAAGGCTCACATTTTGAGTTTGGCAAATTTGCTAGAGAGATACATTGACAAAGTTTAGTAATTATATATTTTTTTGTAATTAACAAACCAGAACAAGCAATCTCCATATCTATTTAGAGCATGGACTCAAGGAATTATTCATCATTCATTGATCTCGTACGAGGGAATATTAATCTTGAGGATGAAATTTTCGATGTAACTGAAAGTAGTCCCCTGTTAGTCGAAGATTCTCCACTAAATGATGAAGTTGCCACTTCTAAGAAAAACAAGCACATGGTGTCAACTTCAGTGTTGAGGAAGATAAGCTGCTTGTAGCAGCATGGCTCAATACCAGTGTTGATCCTGTGTATGGTAATGAGCAACATAAAACAACATTTTATGGTAAAGTTGCCAAATACTTTATGGACCACAAGACCGATTCTACACGTAGTGTTGCATCCCTAACAACCCAATGGGGAACAATTAATAGGGAAACAGTTAAATTTGTTGTGTCCTTAGCTAAAATTGAAGCAAAGAATGAAAGTGGAACCACGGCTCATGACAAGGTATAAATTTTGCAATGGTCTTTAATTTTTTTAGGTTTACAACACAAATGAATTGTTTGAAGAAACTAATTATGTTATATTTATTTAATTTTTTTTAGATTGAGAAAGCAAAGGAATTGTTTAAAGAAATTCACGGTTCCGTTTTTCAATTTGAACATTGTTGGCTAATCTTGAAGGATTATACAAAGTGGGCATCTACTATGCCTAGGGGAGATTCAAGAAAAGAAATGCCTCAAACTCCAAATTTAATAGATCAAGGAGTGGGGGTTGATGGCATTATGGATTTCGAGAGGCCAATAGGTAGAAAAGCTGAAAAGGCTAATCGAAAGAGAAAAGATGATGGGAAAGATATTGCAACGGAATATTTGAAAAAGAAAATGAAAGTTCTTGAAGAAGGTTGTGTAGCCGAAAAAGAGAGAGTACATATCAAAGCGGAAAAGTTTCGCTTGCAAGAGTTGAAAGAGAATGAACGAATTATGATGCTAGACACAAGTGGCACGAACGAAGACCAAAAGATTTTTATGATGGACTCAAAAAGGAAATCCTTGCAAAACAAAGATCAAGTCATTCGTTGGGTTGATGGTGTTGGTGATGTCTTGTTCCAACCTTATTTTGGTAGTAACTAATTCTAGGCCGTGATATGTATTTTGTGGCATTTTTTGGGTGTAGTTGACTTTAGGCCTTGATATGTATTTTGTGATCTTACCAAAAGGTCTTGACTCTTTTATTATGTGATTTGTTGTAAATTCTAGTAGGCCACTGTCATGTAAGTAATCCTAACATTTTAGCTTATATAAAATGTCATGTATTTTCTATGTTTGAATTTATATTTGCCAAGTGGATATATGGTTGTTTTGTTGCATTATCTTGTATTTTGGTTTGTTTGTTGTTGAGAATTTGTCCTTACAGCGTATATGGGTAGTCAATCTTGGTTGTGTAGTTAGATACTGTTATTTAGTTGTTCTACCCCATTTGTGTAGGTTGGCATATCTTGGCAAATAATTTTTTTTTTTCTATAGCAGGTGTGCCTAATTCCATTTTGTTATGGTTTGAGTATCTGCCATGGAATTTCTGCTATTGACTTATTATTATTAGTTTATGGTTTTTTGATTCTCAATTGGTAAGTTGTATAGGCAGTGAGGATGATGTCAATACCATCAATATTATGACATTTTGATTTTTGATACATAAGAAAGAAAAATGTATACTATATTTTAACAAAGTAGTGTAGGAAAGTGGAAATTTTTGCTATTCCCAGTTCTTTTCCAGGGCACTGCCTTGTGCCCCCTCCAAATATCAATAAGTTATTTTGACACTCCAAACTCTTATCCTGCATTTTACAATAGAAAAGGATCATAGTTTATCTCCCTTGTATAAACATATATTCTCCATCCCTTTGGAATCACAAATCCTGCAGAAACAGAGAAGAAAAGTTGTGGTTAGCACTTAGCAGTCATTAATCCACTTAGAAGAATAGTAGTGTGTAGATATTTTAGGCAAAACCTGCATACCTCATGGTTGATGGGTTTACTAGTTGCAGATGCACTAAATTAGCAGTCTTCTGAAATTTTACAGTGGTATCCCTTGGTGGGACCCTTCTCCATATTGTTGCTAAATTCTTTCCCATGGAATTCTTTTGAAGTGTCATTGGGAAATCTCTTTCTCATTTGGTCAACTACACCCAGCAGTTTACATTTATAAACAGCAAACAAATTGGTTCTGAAGCAGATCTCAGCTGTGATTATTAGCACTGTGAAGCCAAAGCTGATTTGATAGTCCATTTGTATGATTTATATTTTAATATATATTGTTTTGGAGAACCTTTTATTTACCTACAATGGCATATCTTCGTGAATTATTGATGCTTAATATTCAGTATTAAGTTGTAGGAAAGGAATGTGTGTGTGTGTGTATATATATATATATATGTATGTATATATATGGAATCTACTGCTGCACTTAGCAAGAAATTTATAGCACAACTTATGATATGTAATCATTGTCAAAGGAAAAAAGTGGAAAAAAACAGCAAACTCCATTGCACTAAATTAGTACTTCATTGAAGAAGTTCTCTGCATATTGTGCATTTTAATATTTGGTTGTTGATTCGTAGAGCACTGAATAACTTATAAAATAAAATAAAAAAGGTAATTTTAAAATGCCTTTGACACTCACAGAACAAGACTTTTATTGTTATAGTAGCATGGAAAGTTGGTATTTTGTCATTTTCCTTTGACCAGGGTCATGGTAGGTGTTAAAGTTCAGATTTTATCATTAGATACAAAAGAAGAAAGGTGATGTCATGTCAATCACACCTATGTGTAAATAAGCTCTATAAGAATTAGCAATTGATGGCAGTGTATAGCTTTGGAACTCAACTTATGTTCGAAATAAATTTAAATAAATATTCCTAAATTTTTAATACTGACTTGTTTTGTTTACATTCCTACAAAATATATGTGTGCCTCTAGCACATGCAAAGAAACTACACTATAGATACATGCATGCCTTTGGTGCATACATAGGAACTATACTATTAATTGTCCCGTATATAATATAAGAGTAATTCTTAAGTATTTCCAAAACACCATTTCTCTTTACTTCGTGTTTCTTTCCTTGTTCTCTTGAATCTCAATTTTCTTTCTTATACATTTTGATTTTTCTTTCATATTATGATAATGGCATCTATATTGATAATTGCTTTCTAATGTTTTCTTATAGTTTATCTCCATGGGTCGTTCTTTTTTTCGTAAATTGCTTGATGATGACTCAGATGAAGATGAGATAATTATAAAACTTCTCACGGGTTCGACACCACAACGTAAGCATCGTCGGTATATCGAACGTAATCATTTGGCAGGCCATAGAAGGCTTTATGATGACTATTTTGCCAAAGAACCTGTATATCCTCCCAACTTATTTCGAAGGAGATTTCGAATGAGACGTTCTCTTTTTCTCCGAATCTTATCTAGGGTAGAAGCTCATGAACCTTACTTTACCCAAAAAAGAAATGCTATCAAAAAGCTTGGTCTATCTCCCCTTCAAAAGATGACCGCTACACTTAGGATGCTTGCTTATGGAGTAGCAGCTGATTTTATGGATGAATATATGAGAATAGCAGAAACCACTGCAATAACTAGTTTGAAAAAATTTGTTGCAGCAGTGGTTGCTATTTTTTCAGAGGAATACTTGAGGTCACCAAACAATGAAGACATCGCTAGATTGTTAGCCCATGGCGAAAACTGTGGATTTCCAGGCATGATGGGAAGTATTGATTGCATGCATTGGAAATGGAAAAATTGTCCAACTGCATGGAAAGGGATGTATTGTGGTCATATTCGTGAGCCAAGTATTATTTTGGAAGCAGTGGCTTCATATGATCTTTGGATATGGCACTCATTTTTTGGGTTACCTGGATCAAACAATGATATTAACGTGTTGGAGCGGTCTCATGTTTTTTCTGAACTTGCACAAGGACGTGCTCCTGCAGTTAATTACTTAATTAATGGTGATGATTACACAATGGGATACTATCTTGCCGATGGCATATATCCACAATGGTCAACATTTGTGAAGACAATCCCAAGGCCACTAGGAGCAAAAAGAAAATAATTTGCAAAAGCTCAAGGCATATAGGAAGGATGTAGAGCGTGCATTTGGAGTGCTTCAAGCACGATTTGCTATTGTACGTGGACCTGCACGGTTTTTCTATCATGAAACACTACAAGACATTATGAAAGCGTGCATAATTCTTCATAATATGATTATTGAAGATGAGTGAGATGAAGCTGAAGTAGTGGACTTAGATTATGAACAAATTGATGAGATTTCATGTACACCAATGTCAGGTGAGCCAACAAATGAATTTACGGAATTCATTCAAGTTCATCAATGCATTAGGGATCGAGAAGTTCATTCTCAACTCCAAATGAATCTCGTTGAGCATTTATGGCAATTACAAGGAGAGTCGTGAAAACTTTTGGTTTTGTTTATTTGTCTCATTTTCTTTATGGAGTTGCCATTAAAACTTTTGATTTGATTTATTTGTTTCATTTTGTTTTTATGAAGCTACCATTAAAACTCATTGGCTATGTTGTTTTGTTATGTTAAGTTTAGTATTAGCCAATTGTTTTGTAGTGTTAAATTTAAGTACTATTTGTCATCAAGGAAGTGGCAAGCTCAACTATGTTTAATTCAATGGGTTTTGTGTGAGTTAATGTTATTGGATATGAGTTATTTGTGTAAGTTTTTTGTGTGAGTTAATGATATTAGATATGAGTTATTTGAGTTATTGGATATGACAAGTTCTAATTATTTGAGTTAAAATGTTATTGGATATGAGTTATTTGAGTTATTGGATATGACAGGTTCTAAGTATTTGAGTTAAAAATATGATAGTTGAATTAAGAGTATTTTCAGTTTTCAGAATTTTGTTACTCAATTAATACTGTGGCTGATGCTCACAATTGGCCAAACTTTGTACAGGGCAGCAGGTGTGGCTAAATTACATCCCTGCTGATATTGCGCCTCTAGTTTCATTTGATGCCCATTGAGTTGCTCTCAATAAAGCCCAGGCTGGCTGGTTTCTTAAAAAAAAAAAAAAAAAAAAAAAAAAAAAAAAAAAAGGAATTAAGAGTATTGTTTGAAGCCCAGGCAGGCTAGCCGGTTTCTTAAAATAAAAAAAATTTGAAGAGATAGTTTGAAGCCCAGGCAGCTGGCCTGTTTCTAAAAAAAAAAAAAACTAACAGTACTGTTTGAAGACCAGGAGGCTGGCCGGTTTCTACCAAAAAAAAAAAAAAAAAAGAATTAAAAGTTTTGTTTGAAATGTTACCGTTGAGATTTGAAAGATAATAGGAATTGTTACCATTGGAACAAATAATAAAGAAATGATAAATAAGAATTAAAATATAATATTTAAATGAAGTGGTAAAAATATAGAACATCTGATAAATGAGATATTGTAAAATGATGTGGTAAATAATAAAGTAGGCTTTTGATATGGTAAAATGACATATATTTACAACGGCTGCTACAGATGCTCTAACAAGCGTTTGAATTTAATGAGACTAGTTAGAGAAAAAGGATTTGTGAATGTTACACTAGGTCAATTAGCAATTCACTGAAATCTCAAATAGTTTGGTAGTCTAGATTCTAGACTAATATAAAAACAAAACTATTAGTGGGAATTGAATTTTTGCTTTATTTTTACTTTTCGAATTCTTACTGCTGAGTTGTTTCTCTTAGTGAGAAAGTATTGATTCATTTAGTACCCCCTATTCATGTAAATGAGTTTATTTTTTTCCTTTTAATCCCTTTGCTACAATTATTGTCATCATTGTTACACTGGTTATGTCTAATTATTATAGTCCTTATTGGTTCAATTACTTAATACTAATGATTTATATTTTCCATGTAATTTTATTCAAAATCTTATCAAAGAAAAGCAGTTGGAAGCTATTAAATATATTTTATTGGTCTTAAATCCAAATTCAAATCCAAATTTATGTATCCAAAGAATGAAATTTTAAATGATGAATTTCAAATCCTTCATTATTTAAAAAGACCCAAACAAGAAATTTTAAAATCACGGATTTCATATTAAGACATTTCAAATCCAAATCCAAACCCCCTATTCATGTAAATGAGTTTATTTTTTTCCTTTTTAATCCCTTTGCTACAATTATTGTCATCATTGTTACACTGGTTATGTCTAATTATTATAGTCCTTATTGGTTCAATTACTTAATACTAATGATTTATATTTTCCATGTAATTTTATTCAAAATCTTATCAAAGAAAAGCAGTTGGAAGCTATTAAATATATTTATTGGTCTTAAATCTAAATCCAAATCCAAATTTAGGTATCAAAGAATGAAATTTTAAATGATGAATTTCAAATCCTTCATTATTTAAAAAGATTCAAACAAGAAATTTAAAATCACGGATTTCATATCAAGAATTTCAAATCAATAGATTTTAAATCCAAATCCAAATGTTGCCATCCAAACAAAACTTAAGTTTTTTTCTCTCACTACTGTAAAACCCAATCAAGCTGGACATATTATATGGTCTAAAATGGCTAAAATTCAAAGATCTGGAAAGTAATGTTCTTAATTACTGTACCTCAGGAGTAAGAGGAGGAACTATAGGCGAAGCAGAAGTGATGTTGTAAAATGGGTACAGTTCATATCAAATATTACAACTTAGGAGCAGAGCTCTTCCACCTTGTTTTCCATTACAACACGTAGGAAGAGCTGCTATGGCACTTTGAAAACACCTAGAGCAATCAGACACAATCAAGTCCGGCGTGCACTGACCAAGACTGTACAGCGACTTTGAACTCGTGAATTCATCTTCCTCCGTCGCAAACTTCCTACCAGAATCAGAGTTCGACGCTCTCGTCACCAAAGAATTCATCGCTTTGGCCAATACATAGTTAAACCGATCACTCTCTGCCTCTGCGATATTATCCGTATACTGACCAAGTAAAACCCAGGCACTTCGTTGATGGTAGCAAAGATGGATTGGTTTGAGTAACGCAAAGGCACTCTTCGTACCATATTATAGCAACTTTATCTAGAGGGCATCGCCGCAATATGTGTTTGCTTGCAGTGGCGACGCAGTCTTGACA
>JAXUIC010000671.1:0-20997 GCA_035136125.1 Quercus rubra
CTCTTTATAATTTGGTTCCCTATGTTCTTTTTATTTCATTGTTTATAAGTTCTTTGAGGGCTTCTTTTTTTAATTATTTTTCCTGGGGTTGTGATGTAAAGGTCAAAGAATTCACAAATCACAGTGATTGAGGCATGTAATTGTGTTACAATGAATATCATAATTTAATGGTAAGTTTGATTTTTTAATATATATATATATATATTTGAACATGTAAAAAATATATATTCAAATATGTAATAGAATGCAAACTTGGCAAAGAAACAGGAAATTAGGAACAATGGGCATTTTGTTCTTTGAAACTTATTTCTCTGTATCTTGCCATCCTATATCTATGGTAAGCTCTTTTGTAGTAGGCATTATTCTTTTGATTGACAATTTCTACTTGAGCATAATTTGGTTTTAATGCTCATTTAAGAAATTTGTAATTTGCAAATTCTATTAAATAGCTTACTTGCTACAAGTATTTTGATCTCTTTTAATTTCTATGTTTTGTGTCATACTATTTTCAATCTTAGGTTGTTTAAGTTAGTCTAATAGAACCAAAAAAAATGCAAGAATTAGGGAGAGAAAAAAGAAGTAGCTGCTTTGTTTTTGGAAGGGATTTTGTTATTTTTTAGTTTGTTTTGGATTAGATTTTTGTGCTTTTAGGTATAAGAGCTACTTATGGGACAATCAATAATGGTATTGGTGTGGTGTTGATGGGTATGATGAGGCCTGAAATGAAGATGAAGTGCATTGTCCCAGTTGTTATGGCTAGAATGCTTGGTTATGCACATTTTGATTGGTATGCCAATTGATATTATTGGTAATTCTGGTGTTAGGTAAGTTTATAGATTTTTATTTTTGTATTTTTAGTTTTATACGAGTATACTGAATTGTGCATTCAGTTTTTGGGTGGGCTTGCTATTTGGGGTTGGTTTTTAAAGTTAATTGTTGCTCATGTTTCAGTTTCAAACCACTTATTAATTCATTTGCTTAGTTACATCTTGATTCAGTTTGCATAGGCAGTTTACATTTGTTCTAGAGTTCACTTTTGGCGTTGACGCCACTAATTCTAAGTTCTAACTCTGTCCATTGCGTTTTGATCTAGCATTCGGTTAACAATTTAAAGTTGTTTCACTTTAGATGAGCTTGGCTCATTAGTGTGGTAAGCATGACACATTAGCATGGAAATTGGAAATTGAAGAGTGAAAAAACAGAATATTTTCAAAGTATGTGCAGTGAGTTAAGGTTATGTTTTATCTCTATAAACCCAAAACTTATTATTAAAAAAAAAAATACCCCAACATAAAAGGGCTTTAATTTTTGGTTAATTTGCTTTGGGTTGGTGCCTATGTGTTTTCAATGACATATGATGCTCACTATGTGCTTGATATTTTGTTTCTAGATGGACACCATTTTAACATATGATATATATTTTTTAAATTCTATAAAAGATAATTGGAGCTGATTTTAAACGGAGTGATTGTATTTTATAGATAGCATTCTGGCAAGTAAGACAAATGAGGGGTTGTACAACATGCCCTTGACGAATTTTGAATTTTAATGTATTGTTATATTAAGTTGATTGTTTTCTAATTCATAAAATGATCCCACGCATTGCACGGGTTAAATGCTAGTATATATAAAAGCAGAGACCATATGTGGGAGTGCATGAGGTCCTACTAAGTGTCACTCTAATTTTGCATTGTGCTTTTTTTTTTTTTTTTTACCTCTTTCATTAAGTGTTTTTACTGTTATCCAAAAGTTCATATTAACTTATTTTATTGTTAGCTTATTAATGTCTCATTAATTTACTAAACTTACACCATACCTTTCTCTATTCTTCATGTCTTTTAGCACACCCACCATTTTAGTATTTAAAAAAAAGCAAAAAATAAATAATTAAGGACAAATAATAATAACTAACCAAATAAGGTCTTGAAGAAAGATAGAAAGACACAAAAATGTTGTGGATTGTTATATAAAACGCAATGTTTCACTATATATTATCAAAATAAAAAAACCTAAGACTGATAAAACATTTGAAAGAGAGAGAAAGAGGAATCTAAAGGGTCACCACCTTTGTTATACAGGCCACCCACTACTATCAAGACACCGAAACCCCTATGGTTTTTTTTTTTTTTTTTTTTTTTTTTTTTAATTAGGGGCTTAAATATGATTTAGGTTTACAAATATGAACATTAACATGAGCATGAACATGAAGGTAGATTTCTATTCATTTTCTTGAAGAAAAAATATACTTACAAAAAATTCCAAACTTTATTAGGTAAAGAAGAATCAAGTTATAGATAACAATATCAACAAACCAAAAATTTTAGGAGCCTAAGAGGAGCCATTACTCATTTGAAACAACCCAAAATACTCAAGGACAGGGAAAAAAAAAAAAAAAAAACACATCCACTCCACACATCCATTGCAACTACTTTAGCTCAAGGAAAACAATATATATATATATATATATATATCTTTTTTTTTTAATTTAGAAATAATAACAGTATCTATGCTAACCCTGCAACTTGAACATTTTCTCCTTAACTCCCACAATTTGAACATTTTCTCCCTTAAACCCTAGACACTTTGTGTATGGGGAGGTGCCAATTCAGTTACATGGCCCTCGACATATATATATATATATATATCTCATTCAATAAATATAGAATTTTCTTTAAAAAAAAAAATTAATATGTTTATCATAATTAAGGGAAATCATAATGAGTACTTTACTTGAGCATATGTGAAAAAAGCATATACATACCACAAATGGCAAAGGAGAAAGAAAAAGTAGTTAATCCCTTTTAATATAGTTAATTGATTTGCCTCAATTAGTCACCCAAACAACATACCACTTATTCATTCCACAACCACAAATGACAATGCAACATTAGCCATCGGTAATTACTAATCTGAAAGTATAGATTTCTTTAATAGCTCTACCTTTGTTTCTTTTGGCTAATATGTTTTTACTAAATCAAAATCAAACCACAAAAATCATATAAAAATCACCAAATTAGAGTTTAAAATTATAATTAAATTTTTAAAAGAAATGTAGGCACAATTGCACAAAAATTCCATGTAACTAAGTCACACTTAGGAATATTGGACCCTTTTTCCTTTGTATAAATAGGGGGGTCCCAATGGAATAAGGAGGCTAACAATTTTCTTTCCAAAACATTTATTGTAGGAACATAAAAATTTTTCATCGTAGACTTTTCACGCTTAAAGAACATGACTTTCCAATTAATCAACCTATAGTTTTTAGTACCTACAACAATTTCACAACATCAAGAACAAACCCTAGTGTATACGGTGTCAAATTCCATAGTCTCCTATTACATCAAATGAGTATTTAATTTTTCTCACAAAGTATTGAATAGTAAAACTTCTGGGCCATAGTCTCAACTACAACTCTCAATCATGTTGGACTTGGATGACACCTTTCCACAACGTATCATTATGAGATGCAGAAAAATTTGGAGTGTACACAACGTTTAGTGTGGATGGGAAGAAATTTCATCCTATTCCAATTGGTTAGGTCAATAAGGGACCTATTCCAATTTAATGATCTTGGAATTTTGTATACAAGTAATAATCAAGGAAACTTCCACCTAAAAGTCAGACTTTTGGCAAGAGAGAAAATTGATGTCTAAACAAATCAAGCCAACCAAAATGGACTATATTCTTAATTTCTTATCTTGATTTGTTCCATGTATAAGATTTACAGTCAATGCTTGATGTATAAAAGTTGAACATCTTATCTAAAGTTCATCCTTTGAAAGCTTAAGAAAAAATTCATTTAAACCAACACAATATATAAATTATAAAGGAATCAAAGAAAAATTTTCAAAAATAATGAAATTTAATCTGTGCTTAAATTCTTATAAGGATGAACACAATAACAATATCCTTTTTTTATATTTATTTAAATAAAGATAATAATAAAAACATCTATGCTTAAATTCTTATAAGGATGAACACAATAGCAGCATCCTTAAAAAAAAAAAAGATAAAAAAAATCTATGCTTATTTTTTACGTACGATAAAGTCCTATCACAAAGTTTTTTTAGACTCATGCTGATTAGTGATTAGGAGTTATAAATGAATAATCATCAATATATATATATATATAGATAAAGAGCAGAGATCTCATGTGGATGTGCATGAGATCTTGCCAAGTAACGCTTTAATTTTGTATTTAGCATTTTTTTTACCTCTTTCATTAAGTTTTTTTTTTTTACTGTTACCCAAAAGTTCATATTAACTTATTTACTATTAGCTTATTAATGTTTCATTAATTTACTAAATTTACACCACACCTTTCTCTATTTTTTATGTCTTTTAGCACACCCACCATTTTAGTATTTTAAAAAAAGCAAAAAAAATAATAATAATAATTAAGGACTAATAATAATAATTAACTAGAGAAGGCCCTAAAGAAAGATAGAGAGACACAAAAATGTTGTGGATTTTTGTATAAAACGCAATGTTTCACTATATATTACCAAAATAAAAAACTTGAGATTGACAAAACATTTGAAAGAGAGAGAAAGAGGAATCTAAGGGGTCACCGCTTTTGTTATACAAGCCACCCACTACCATCAAGACACCGAAACCCCTATGGGCTCCTTTTTTTTTTTTTTTTTTCCCTTTTCTTTTTAAAATTAGGGGTGGGTAATTTGGTTGGATATTTTTTGTTTTGGATATATAAGTAGAGAGAATATTTAGTGCACAATGTAAAACCACATTCTACCATGGTTCAATTTTAAATCATCTATAAGACACATGCTTACACATTTGTCCAAACCATGTCATAATGTTGCACTATCGATAAGTGGAAGACGGTCAAAGAGTTGGACAAACTTTCATTTCATGGTATGAAATATGTGAACACAACACAAATTAGTTGATTTTCAAGGTCCCGTTACTCTTTTGCATTTATTTTTGGTTTCATGATTTAAAAAAAAAAAAAATCTTACCTTAAGAAGGGTACAAATATGCAATGAAGCTACTAAACTAATTTTTAATACCTTAAAATGTATATGTTTCTTTACTCTAATTTAGTTTACTTTTTCTTTATAATATATATACATAACATTATCCAAAACCATCTTACATAAAATATTACAAAATTATCCGTGCATCGCACGGACAACTTACTAGTTGAAATAATATCTAAGTTGAAAAATCAAATTCAAATTCCATCTTTAAGAAGGAACTAAAAAAAAAGAATCACAGATTTTTTTAATAATATTTTGTTCATGTACCAGCCAAACTCGCCATATCGCTCAAATTTAGCAAAACAGACAAAAGAGACTAATATTTAAATTTAAAACCAAGGTAGGGTAAGGTGGAGCTTAGCGGTTAATTAACCAACTATTGTTTTCTCAAAAAAAAAAAAAAACCAACTAGTGTGGAATAATTTTTTTTTTTTACCATTCTAACTTGAACCAAATGAATTTTTTTTTTATACAAAATAAAAATTTTACTTTAGTATAATTAAAGTGTATATATATGTGAAATTTCCTCTTAAAGACTTAAACTCCAATCCTTGTCTCCCACACCTCATAAACATTTATATTTATAGAGTGACTATTGCACCAAAAATATGCGGTGATAGAACCAAATGAAATTGATACTTGCTTCCAAGTGGAAGTGTGGATTCAATTTGGAAAGAATCTTAAATCTCATGCTAATTGGAAAAAGATTTAAATTGTAATAACAAATTTTGTAGTTTAGTGACATTTTTAATGATTTTTATTAATAAAAGTCTAGTATTTAAATTATATTGTCGGTGGGTATTATAAAAATATTCTTAAAAAGCGGAAGTGCCCCATTGCCATTAGCTTGTCTTCCGTCGGGCTTATTGCAGATCAATTTTGACGTTCAGATTCTTCTTAAAAATAAATAAATAATTTGACATTCATATCTGTTTATATTACCTACCAACTCACCAACCTAACACGCAGACAATCTACAAGCTATCTCTAAGATGTTCCTACTCTTCATGATATTGCATAGATATGCAATTTGTTGACACAAATTCGTACAGCTGATAAAACCTTAGTTGTAAGTACTCTATTTATTTTTTTCTTAGGTGGGTGATAAACTTGAATCTTTACATTTTCTATAATAGGAGTCAATGGCGATTATTCCCCATCATTATGTGTGAATTAATCGGTTTCAACTTTTTTGAGAGTTAATTTGTTTCGACTCTGTGCTAGTATAAATTTAAAATTAGAACCGTGTAATATATTTCACATCTAATCACTTGTTGAAGATAGTTTGTAACTTATAAACTTGTCACTGTCCTCGATTTGAAGTCTGAACTAAAACAAAGAAAGTGTTATGATTTGCATAAATTATTTAAAGATATCAAAAAAGGAAATATTACAATTATTCCAACCTCACTAAGTACTGAAGGCAATGAAATAAGAATGCAAGCACACAGATTCTAAGGCAGAGTAGCACACGTTTATTGGTCACTTACACAACCGTATGTATGACCATTGCAGAGGACACAGCTAACATTTCTATACCTCGATATAATTTTAGAACCACAGAAAGTGAAACGCAAACAAAGCTTCAAGAACACCAATGCACGCCCCGGCAAAAACATCGAAGAAAAAATGCCTCCCAAGCAGTGGCATAGTCAGGAATTTAGGTTAGGGGGGCAAGATTAAAAGACAAGATTGGAAATAAAAAATTAATATAAAAAAATTAATCAATATTAATAACAAAATAAGTAAACAACTATATGATAATTTAATTGTCATACAAAATCTAACATAAAATGTAAACTTTAATTTATTTTTTCACATCTAGCTTATTTTACTTAATTACTCTCAACGATTTTTCATATTTTGAAACCGCTGTATGATTTCTTCACACTTAATAATCTTGAATATATCTTTCTCAATTTATGTAACTAAGCAATCATTCATCCACTAATCTCCTATTTGATTGGGTAATCGATTTTTAATTATATTCATTGTTGAAAAAGCCCTTTCAACAGTAGCTGTTGCAACTAGTAAGATCAATATCAAAGTCACTAATGAGTAAACTAATGGATATGAAACATTCTTTTTAATTTCTACCATCTTTTCAACAAGCTGTCCAATTCCTCTAAATGCAGAAAACTCTTCAATGGATTGCATGTCATGGATGTATATCTCAAGTTGGTTATCCAAGAAAGAAACTTGAGACATAAAAAAAATTCTACAGACAATTTGGTCTAGTCCATCAAGTTTACTAAGTGGGACCCATTAATTTTATATATAGAATTGTACTAGGAGTAGAAGTCATCTACTACTACTACTAATAAAGCTGGAAAGGTAACGCGAATTCACTTAATTGGGTTATTTATTTATTATTTATTATTTATTGTCTTTAGTGTGGGGGGTTTATTTTTTATTTTTTATTTTTTGTCTTTAGTGGGGGGGGGGGGGGCATTTGAAATTTCATGGGGGGCAGGTGCCCCCCCCCCCCCCCTCCCTCCGCCCCTGCTCCCAAGCACAACCCTAGAGATCGAAGTCGCGAGTGCCCAAAACCAAGAAACCCAACAATAAAATTCACTGCCTTACTCTCATCCCAGCTGATCATCTTAGTAACAAAGCCTTTATTATTAGACCTCAGCTCCACCAGCGCTGCGATAATGGCTTCTGCAGAGAGGTGCAAAAGGGCAGCAACAATGAAAACCCTAGAGGCATGGCCACTGGGGAAGGAGTCCTGCTTTTTGTATGAGAAAGCTGGGTTGGTGTTTATGTTGTAGTGAGGGCGTGATCGGCGGACAAGAGGCTTGATGAATCGAATGAGAGCAAGGTCGAGGAGGAGGCCTAGTGGAAGAGGTGTGAAGAAAAGGTGGTGAAGAAAGAGGAGGAAAGTGAGGGAGATGATGAACAAGGAGCTGAAATCAGCTTAGAGTTCAAGGAGGGTGAGGAAGGAGTGGGCGAGGAGGGGTTGAGAAATGGTGTGGAGGTGGTAGGAGAGGGTGGTGTCTAGGGTTATTAGTTGGCTAAGGAAGGATGGCAGTGGCACGGTGGTGGATGAGGTTGTTTTGGTGGTTTTGTGGGGTGGTGGTGTTGAATGATTCATATGTAATGAGAGAGGGGTTAGGATGGTGGGGGTTTTGCGGTGTTGTGATGACTTGAGGTTTTGCACTTGGCTAGACTCTGAAAAAGTCCTCAACTTCTCATATATATATATATATATATATAAAATGGTCACACATCAAGTGGACCTATTTAAAATTAAGGAATAATGTTATTTACAACTCACATCATTCTAAAGTTAAGAGCATGCTTATCATATTCTATAGTAGAATAGAGTCAAATGTTATGTTATGGATTACTTTGAAGAATGATGTCCTTAAAAAAGAAGTTAATAAGAATGATATTATATGGCATTATTTTGGATTGGGTGGTTTTCTAAGTTTATTAAAAGTAAAATAAATTGAAAAACTCAAAATAAACATTTCAATTTATTTTCTTTTGTTAGTTGATGTGGTGTCATTATTTTAAGGTTTTTGTTAGAAGATTATTGACATAGTATAATTAAGATTAAAAGAACTTTAAAGAATATTAATCTTACCAATTCAGAGTATGATGTATTACAAAAGATATTTGTGTGGGCCAATTTTGCCCTGGGCTCCAATAGTGTAAAGGGAAAGGCCCGGCCCAATATCTTGTATGAGGAGATACGAACATCCGAGGAAGACCAGCCAATGAACGGGCGAAATTACCATCCGAGGAGAGGTGTAGCATGTTAGCAAGGAGTGGGGACTGCGTCCGAGGACTATGGTCACCTCGGCACTTTTGTCCGAGGTGCCTGGTTGGCTTGTTGATCACTCGGAACAGTGCCCAGGACAATCTTATAACGTCATAAAGGGGAAAATATCCAACAAAAAGTAGTGGTAGAAAATAGCAAATATCTAGTGATGCTGTCACCTCCGCATTAAATGTCCCCCAGCTAACCTTCTGGCCGCATTAATGTGGAGGTGATACCTGAACAGTGAAGGAGCAGCTTTCCAGCTAAGGATGGAAGATTCAGGAGAAGACGCGAAAGAAAGGCAAAAAAGCTATGGTATATAAGGCGAGGAAAGACAGAAGGATGGGGGATCGAAAGAGAGGTGGAGAAAAACGGGAAGAGAAAAATCATATCTTTAGGGCATCTCCGAAGAGGATCAAGGGTGAGATATCACGTTCGTGTCTTAAACCTTTTTACACTAAAACCCAATATTTTGGCCCAAGATCAGACTAGCTCTTTTTCCCGCACTCTACAAATTCATTGTTTGGGCTACGTGGGCCTGGATCCATTCCTGTGTTGGATCTAAGTCGAAACTGGTCCTTACAATTGGCGCCGTCTGTGGGGAACTGCTTGATCTGATCGGAAAGAGATTTGGGTTTAGTGCGCAAGATGGAGGAATCAGGTTCACATCAACCGACGGTAGGGCCACATCAAGGCAATGATAATCCGCACCAGGCGGCATCAGGTGGTTCACAACGTAATTACTCAGGAGTACACCTACAACAAAGGGGAGGTTGTGAGCAAAGTGGGCAAACAGTGCACAGTAATAGGAGCCAATCGCGTGAGAGAGGTTACACACCCCATGCAGAGAACAACAGGGACATGCAACATGAGATCGATGAGTTGAAAAGGAAGTTACGCCGCGCGCGTCGCAAACGAGCGTCGTTTGAGTCTGAATCCTCTTCCGGGGACTCAGAAGATGACACATATAGACGGAGATCTGGGACTCCACCTAGTGAAACCTTCTCCAGTAGTCAGGAGTGCGGTGATTATGAGAGGAAGGGTAGAAGCACCTCGCATAAGGGCCTGGGAAACAAAGCCATGAACGAGGCCTTGAGTCAAGTAGCCAAATCGCCTTTCACGCGACGGATCGAGGGTGCTAGCCTTCCTCGGCGATTTAACCAACCAACCTTCTCTCTTTACAATGGCCGGACGGATCCAGTGGAGCATGTAAGTCACTTTAATCAAAAAATGGCTGTCCACTCAAAGGACGAGGCTTTGATGTGTAAGATCTTTCCGTCCAGCTTGGGTCCAATGGCAATGAGATGGTTTAATGGCCTTAGGGCAAATTCTATTGATTCCTTTAAGAAGCTTACCCAGTCCTTTGGCGCCCGCTTTATCACGTGCAGTAGGGTACCTTTACCCTTAGGATCCTTGCTGTCAATGTCCATGCGGGATGGGGAGACCTTGAAAGCCTATTCGGATAGGTATTGGGAGATGTTTAACGAGATAGATGGAGACTATGATGACGTGGCAATTAGCACGTTTAAGGCAGGGTTGCCGGCGGAGCACGACTTGAGAAAGTCTCTCACTGGTAAGCCTGTCACCAGTGTACGTTTGCTGATGGATAGAATTGATAAGTATAGGAGAATTGAGGAAGATCAGTCCCAGGGTAAAGGGAAAGCGAAGGTGATCCCCCAGGAGAGGAGGGATCCCAGGTCGGATCGGCAGCAAAACAATCGTCCTCGGAGAGACTTCTTAGGGCATCCTGCATCTGCCAATACTCAAGCGGTCAATGTGGTGTTTCGAGAGCCGGTGCAGAAAGTATTGGAGAAGGTAAGGAATGAACCGTTCTTCAAGTGGCCGAATAAGATGGCAGGAGATCCAAACAATCGTAACCAAAATCTGTATTGCCAATACCATCAAGATCATGGTCACGCTACTGAGGATTGTCGGAACTTATGGGATCATTTAGAACAATTGGTCCGAGAAGGGAAGTTAAAGCACTTACTGCACCACACCAGTGGCCGAGGAGGCCAGACCGGCGCATCATCTCAGGGGAACCCTGAGTCCAAGCCCCCTCTGGGGACCATCAACGTTATATTCGCCGCTCCAGGCAGGACTGGATCCTGCCCGATCAGGGTAATGTCCGTATCACCTTTCACCGATGGTGAGCCTAACTCCACGCCGAAGAGGGCTAGGGCGAATGTCCCTTTAGTGTTGAGCTTTTCAGAGGCGGACAAGCAAGGAACCATACAGCCGCACGACGATGCTCTGGTGGTTACTCTTCGAATTGGTGGATATGATGTGAAGAGGGTAATGGTTGATCAGGGAAGCGCAGCGGAGATTATGTATCCTGACCTCTTTAAGGGTCTGGGTTTGAAACCTGAGGATTTATCTGCCTATAGCTCGCCTTTGGTGAGTTTCGAAGGCAAGGCAGTGGTCCCTAGAGGCCAGATCAGACTGCCTGTGCAAGCTGGGTTGGATGTCGTTGAGGTAGACTTTATCGTGGTGAACGCCTTTTCCCCATACACGGCAATTATGGGTAGGCCATGGCTGCATTCCCTGGGCGCCGTTTCCTCCACCCTTCATCAAAAAGTTAAATACCCCTCTGGAGGTCAAGTGCTAGAGATAGTTGGAAGCCAGTCCATGGCTAGGCAGTGCCTTGTTACGGCGATTCAGCACAAACCACAAACTGGTGCCACGGCCAGTGAGGGGAATACCTTATAGCAGTTGGGGGCCTCGTCATCGCTGCGTGGCAGGTCGGATGACGAAACAAGTTGCGAAGGTTTGGAAAGGGTGACGATAGGGGACGACCAGGAAAGGTTCTTCCAGGTTGGGGCTCGGTTGCCCACGCAGGAAAGGGAAGAGTTGGTTGAGCTTTTAAGGGGAAACGCAGACGTTTTTGCGTGGGATGCGTATGAAGCCCCAGGCCTGAATCCAGAATTCATTTGTCATCGCTTGAACGTAGATCCTTCGGTGACTCCGAGAAAGCAACCTCCTCGGCGACCCTCGAATGAGCATGTGGAGGCAATAAAGTCTGAGGTGGGTAAACTCAAGCAGGCAGGGGCTATTAAAGAGATTTTCTACCCCCAGTGGTTGGCTAACACCGTAGTAGTGAAGAAGAAGACGGGAAAATGGCGCGTCTGCGTAGACTTTACAGACCTTAACAAGGCCTGCCCCAAGGATCCTTTCCCCATGCCGAAGATAGACCAGTTAGTGGATGCGACAGTAGGCCATCCCCGGATGAGTTTTCTGGACGCCTTCCAAGGTTATCACCAAATACCACTAGCAGTGGAGGACCAGGAGAAAACGGCTTTCGTCACTCCTGTGGGGAATTATCACTACAAAGTAATGCCTTTTGGCCTGAAAAATGCAGGCTCTACTTATCAACGGATGATGACAAAAATGTTCGAATCGCGGTTGGGAAAAACTATTGAGGTCTACATTGATGATATGGTGGTGAAAAGCAAGTTGGCATCTGAGCACTTAGCAGACCTTACCAATGTTTTTGAAATTCTGAGGGGGCATAAATTACGTTTGAACGCTTCTAAGTGTTCCTTTGGAGTAGGATCAGGGAAATTCCTAGGGTATATGGTGACTCATCGGGGAATTGAGGTAAACCCAGATCAAATCAAAGCAATCAATAGCTTGCAGCCACCTCGGAATCCAAAAGAGGTCCAGAAGCTTACAGGGATGATGGCAGCCTTAAATCGGTTCATATCCAGATCGGCAGAAAGGTGCAGACCTTTCTTTCTTTTGTTACACAAATGGAAGGAATTTCAATGGTCCGAGGAGTGTGCTAGAGCCTTCCAAGAGCTTAAGCATTACCTATCCCACCCGCCTATAATGTCCAGCCCCGTGGTGGACGAGGTCCTTTTCTCTTACCTTGCTGTCGCTTCGCACGCCATAAGCCTTGTGCTCATACGGGTGGAGGGCGGCGTCCAACGACCAGTTTATTATGTAAGTAAGTCGCTTAATGAAGCCGAGGTGCGTTATCTACCATTGGAAAAAGCGATACTGGCCGTGGTGCATGCCACAAGGAAGCTCCCCCATTATTTCCAGGCACATACTGTGGTCATTCTGACTCAGCTCCCCCTTAAGTCAGTACTAAGGAGCGCCGATTATACAGGGAGGATAGCCAAATGGGGTACGATTCTAGGGGCTTTTGATATAAAGTACATGCCCCGTACCTCAATCAAGGGACAGGTGCTAGCCGATTTGGTGGCCGAGTTTGCTGAATCTCCGGAGGAGGTGGAAAGGAAAGACGAGCTAGTAGATGAGAGAGTGGTTGGCGTAGCCTCTATTCAAGGCCTACGGTATTGGGAATTGTACGTTGATGGAGCAGCCAATCAGCGGGGATCAGGAGTGGGGTTAGTACTGGTGTCCCCTGAAAAAATTACCATAGAAAAATCCTTCAGATTGAATTTCTCCGCTACGAATAACGAGGCCGAGTATGAAGCTTTACTGCAGGGGATGCAAATGGTGCAAAAACTGGGGGGAAAGGCAGTAAGGGCCTTCTCAGACTCAAGATTGGTGGTCGGACAAGTAGGGGGTGATTTGGAGGCGCGAGATTCAAGAATGCTGGAATATTTACATCTGGTCAGGGATGTGCAGGAAAGGTTTGAAGCTTTTGACTTGTCTCACGTCTCCAGAAGTGGGAACAGACTCGCTGGCCACTCTTGCCACGTCCTCGGCTCAGGATCTACCTCGGGTAATCCTGGTGGAAGACCTGTGTGTGCGGGCTGGGGCACATCAAGTTGCACCACGGATACACCAGGTTGCGCTGGGTCCCAGTTGGATGGATGCCATATCACTGTTCCTGGAAAAAGATGTACTACCTGTGGAAAAATCTGAGGCCGACAAAATACGGAGGAAAGCTCCTCGGTTTTGGTTGTCCGAGGATAGAAAGTTGTATAAGCGCTCGTTCTCTGGGCCCTACTTATTATGTGTGCACCCAAAGACATCAGAAATACTTCTGGAGGAATTGCATGAGGGAATTTGTGGAAGTCACACTGGAGGAAGATCACTGTCTCACAGGGCTCTTACCCAAGGATATTGGTGGCCGAACATGCAGAAGGAGGCGCAGGAATATGTCAAGAAGTGTGATCAGTGCCAAAGATTTGCACCAAACATCCACCAGCCTGGAGGAACGCTCAATCCGCTTTCTAGCCCATGGCCTTTTGCTCAGTGGGGCTTGGACATTGTGGGTCCGTTTCCCAAAACTGCAGGGAACAGAAGATACCTCCTGGTCGATACAGACTATTTTACCAAGTGGGTAGAAGCTGAGCCTTTGGCCAACATCAGGGATGTGGATGTCAAAAGGTTCATCTGGAAGAATATAGTTACGCGGTTCGGTGTTCCTAACGCCCTCATCTCGGATAATGGCCTCCAATTTGACAGTAAAGCCTTTAGGAAATACTGCTCTGACTTGGGAATAAAAAATAGATATTCCACCCCCGCCTATCCGCAGGGAAATGGGCAAGCTGAGGTCGTCAATAAAGTCATCGTGAACGGATTAAAGAAGAGGTTGGACGACGCCAAGGGAAGGTGGGTCGAGGAGTTACCTCATGTACTATGGACCTACAGGACAACACCTCGGAAGTCCACTGGTGAAACACCCTTCTCGATAACATATGGGGCTGAAGCCGTAATACCACTGGAGAGTGGTTTTCCTACAATGAAAATCCAAAGGGTTTACTCCGGAGGGAAACGAAGAACTGTTAAAAAGGAACTTGGACCTAATTGAAGAACGGCGAGAAAACGCTAGGGTACAGCTGGCCTACTATCACCATAAGCTAAAGCAAGGTTACGATCTTAGCGTAAAGCTAAGACCATTGGCCCCAGGGGACTTAGTTTTGAGGAAGGTTGTAGGCAACGCTAAAACCCCTCGTGGGGGAAATTGGGTCCTAATTGGGAGGGGCCGTATCGCATCAAGGCGGTGGCAGGAATAGGAGCTTATTACTTAGAAGATTTAGATGAAAGAGCTGTACTTCATCCTTGGAATGTAAATAATCTGAAAAGGTATTATTACTAATAATAAAAGTTATCTTTCTCACTTATTAATATTCTATGACATCTTTTGGGATATTAAACAGAAACTAAGTCATGTGAGGTCCTCGGACCACATACTTAGTGAAAATTAATATTCTATGACATCTTTTGGGATATTAAACAGAAACTAAGTCATGTCAGGTCCTCGGACCACATACTTAGTGAAAATTAATATTCTATGACATCTCTTGAGATATTAAACAGAAACTAAGTCATGTCAGGTCCTCGGACCACATACTTAGTGAAAATTAATATACTACGACATCTCTTGAGATATTAAACAGAAACTAAGTCATGTCAGGTCCTCGGACCACATACTTAGTGAAAATTAATATACTACGACATCTCTTGAGATATTAAACAGAAACTAAGTCATGACAGGTCCTCGGACTGCAGACTTGGTACATATTAGCGTATTATGACATCTGTTAAAGAATTGGTAGAAACAGATGTTACAGAGCATCCCCTAAAATAAACAACAAGTCATCTTATTAGATCCGTATATCATAAACCTGGAAACTATAATTGCCCGTGTAGTGTTAAGGAATATAATTGAGTGTAAGTTATTGTCTCCTAAGTTAGGTATTAACCTACCTTATGGGCCATGATTGACTTCGTGATTATCAAATAAGTATAAGTATAGCTTAATATGCCCACAATCTACTTGTTGCCTAAGTGAAGTAATATTGCTTGAAAATCTTAAGATTAATTATAGAACTAAATACAAGGGTGATACATCTTCTTGAAAGATCAACGTCATAATTTATTAATTCATTTTTTATTCCTCATTAAGGTATGTTGGTTCCCCAGTGATGGATTATGTTATTGAAGAAAGCAAAGAACTGAGCAAAATAAGTATAATAAAGTTAATTAAAGCAATGAGGCTGACTGACATTACTTGAAGTAAAGAAAAGAATTCCATATATCATCAAAATTGGCCTTTTAGCATAGCAGAAGGAATTACAACCACTATCGAAATAAAAAAAAAAAAAAAAAAGAAAATAAAATTGAAATGATTACATTGATAAAAAGAAAAAGGAAAACGAAACTAAGGCTTTAGTTTGATCTGGAGTTTTGGCTTGGATGTCTGGTCAGCTGCCTCGGAGTTGGTCTCTTTCTCTTTGTCCTTAAGAGACTCCTGAACAGGTAAGGTGACTAAGGCCAACTGCTTCTCAAAATCTTGAGAAGCTGCCTCTGGCTGAGGAGCCATAGTCACTTCGCCTGGAAGGGGTCCCTTTTGGATTTCTGACTCCTTCTCCTCACCATGCTGGACAGCAGGAGGAAGGGGCTGAGGGGGGACCTCAGAGGTAGGCTGAGGTACGGAAGGGGCTGTCTCAGCCATCTTGGGAATTCGCAGGGCTGAGGGGAAGATGATGCTTTCAGGCTTCCTCAACCCTGATGAGGCCTCAACCCCAGCCTGGTTGAGAGCCTCTTCCCATGTTTGAGCGCAGTAGGCGCGGCAGACCGCAGGGACTTCGGCACGAAGAGTGTCTTCAGTCTCTGCCACGCCGACGTCATACCCGTGCTGCTCAGCCTCATCCCTTTCCTTTTCGGCTTTCAGCTTATCCTCCTCCGCTTGTGCCCTCGCTTTTTCGGCCAAAGCTTTAAGCTGGTTAGCCTCGTCCAGTTGTTGCCTTAGAGTTGCAATTTGCTCTTTGGCAGTGACCAACTGTCCTTTGACTTCCACCACCAGCTGCCTCTGGCTTTCAGCCTGAGTCTCAGCCCCCTTCAAGGCGGCCTCAGCACTTTTTCTTGACTGCTCCTCAGTCTTTATCCTCTCCTTGAGGTCAGTGTTGCTCTTCTCGGCAACGGCCATTGTCTGCACCGCAGCTATCCTTCTCCTTCTTTCCTCCTCCAGCTGCTGAGCAACGGAGTGGTAAATCTCTTCCATCCTGAAGGTGCTCTGGACAGCCTGTTTGCCAAAAAGAAAGGAAAATTCAAAATACAAATAAAATAAATAATAGATAGCACTAGTAAAAAAAAATAATAACACTATTAGTGACGAAGTACTGGTACATACCATCCCTAAGCATCTTTTGGCTTGAAGGAAGACCTCGTTCCTCCTCAACCCTCGTAGCTCCACCATGTCCTTGGGGAGCAAGAGGGTCTCTTCCAAGGCCGAGGCTACGTGGCAGCCAATGCCCCCGTTGTAATCCCTGATCGACGCGTCTTCGGTCAGGGGCTCGCCCCCAAGCATGGGGGCTGGAAGCCATGCCCGGGGTTCGTTTCGTTGAATCTCCCCCATTTCAGGTCCTCGGCTGGGGGCAGGGCCAAGCTTCAGTTGCTTCGTCGGCCTTTGGGCGTCCTCATCATGAGAGGGTGGAGCCCTCCCGGTCTCCACAACCTCCTTGCCTTTGGGCTCCCTCCTCCTCTTAGGTTCAGGCTGCTCGGCCCTGGAAGGAGGAGCTGGCTGAGGGGCAGGTAAGGGAGATTTAGGGGGTGGGGGAGGAAGTTTCTGTTGGGCTGATCTTCCAGCCTCCCCCCTCCCAGGTTGGCCCTCCAACAACTCCTGGAGGCTCCGTTGGGGTTTCCTCTGGATGCCCATATCTTCCGAAGCGGTAGGTGAGGGGGTGAGCAAATTAAAAACCTCGTAGTCGTCGGCGACCGAGGGTACGTCTACAAAGCCCTCCTCGTCTCTTTCGACCTCTTCCTCCTCTTTTATTTGAGGAACGTGGGGTAAAGGCGAGCTGACTCCTGCGAGGCTGGCGACAGGCAGTACCTCAGTATGCTTAGTGTCTGCTGGAAGAGGAACGCCTTGTGGGATTAGAAACCCTTCGTAAGCGACGCTGATCCGGCGAAGCCGAGGGTCCTTTGCCTTTATCATGCACGAAGGAGCTTGGAACGTCCGAGAAATTGGGGTGTAGCCGAGAATAAGATGGGCCGCCCTCAGTTGACCGTCAGAAGGATTGACGTAGATTTCTGCTCGGAGAACTTTGTCCAAGCTAGCCTTGTTGACTAGGCGCAACGATGGCGAAGTCGCACGTGGATCTGCATTTTTAGCGAAAACGATAAGAGTCACTTTAATGAAAGCCGACGATAAGGGAAAACTAGAATCCAAACAGTTAAGCAGATAGATTAGATAACTCGGACCCCCACCTGGCTCACCCTCTTTAACTGGGCATGGTAGGCCGTCATGCCACTGCCCAGAGAAGATTAGGAAATCTTCTTTTAATCCTTTATTGGATTGGGGAAGGCACTGAATCATTCTGACCTCGGCCTGCCTGGATTTCAGGTAATACCCCTGATTTTTTAAGTGCTGAAGGTTGTAAACCCAATTTATGTCATGATGGGTCAGATTTAGATTCATTCTTTCGTTCAAGGCCTCTATACTCCCTAGTACCCTGAACATATTCGGTGCACATTGGGTGGGAGATAGCCTAAAATACCTAAGGTAGTTCCTAGTGAGGGTGCCCATGGGAATGGTCATCCCTCCTTCTATGAAAGCGATCATAGGAATGACAACTTCATTTGTCTTTCTTTCGTCGTACCATTCGCCCTGGGCCGCGTATCTAACGCCCACATGGGGGGGAATGTTGTACTTAATCCTAAAGTTTCTCATTCCCTCCTCAGTATCTACTAACTCCTTAAATCTACCCATTCTTTTTTTTAGGAGGCCCTAGAGGAGGGATTCTACAATAAAAAGGAATAAAAGTTAAAGAGAGTATAGGAGGACTTACAGGTTTGGGAAATGGTCCTCGGACAAGATTTATGTGTTTGTATACGCACAAAAGAACAAGAGAAAGAAATAAAGTCTCAGGTTCTAGAATAACGCAATCGTTCAAAAAGTGACAAGAAAGTGATTTGAAAGGCTATTTATAGTTACGCAAAAATTAAAAGCGGGAGTTCGCCCGCCCAAATTCCCAAAAGGTCCAACCACCGTTGGATTAGCATCTCACCGTTGAACGTGGGAGACAAAGGGGTTGCCAAAATTAAATGAAGGCGCTCCCTGGACACTGAAGAGTCAGGAACGGGTCGCGAAAAGAAAAACGCATGCAGCTATGATTTGACTCAGTAGAATCAGATCATAAGGGAGATCCGAAGAGAGAGTCAAAATCCTTCCTTTCTCCCGAGAAGCCGAAAAGCAAGATTTTGAGGGGCTATTGTGTGGGCCAATTTTGCCCTGGGCTCCAACAGTGTAAAGGGAAAGGCCCGGCCCAATATCTTGTATGAGGAGATACGAACATCCGAGGAAGACCAGCCAATGAACGGGCGAAATTACCATCCGAGGAGAGGTGCAGCATGTTAGCAAGGAGTGGGGACTGCGTCCGAGGACTATGGTCACCTCGGCACTTTTGTCCGAGGTGCCTGGTTGGCTTGTTGATCACTCGGAACAGTGCCCAGGACAATCTTATAACGTCACAAAGGGGAAAATATCCAACAAAAAGTAGTGGTAGAAAATAGCAAATATCTAGTGATGCTGTCACCTCCGCATTAAATGTCCCCCAGCTAACCTTCTGGCCGCATTAATGTGGAGGTGATACATGAACAGTGAAGGAGCAGCTTTCCAGCTAAGGATGGAAGATTCAGGAGAAGACGCGAAAGAAAGGCAAAAAAGCTATGGTATATAAGGCGAGGAAAGACAGAAGGATGGGGGATCGAAAGAGAGGTGGAGAAAAACGGGAAGAGAAAAATCATATCTTTAGGGCATCTCCGAAGAGGATCAAGGGTGAGATATCACGTTCGTGTCTTAAACCTTTTTACACTAAAACCCAATATTTTGGCCCAAGATCAGACTAGCTCTTTTTTCCCGCACTCTACAAATTCATTGTTTGGGCTACGTGGGCCTGGATCCATTCCTGTGTTGGATCTAAGTCGGAAACTGGTCCTTACAATATTGATATTGGAATTTTGGGAAGAAGATATCCCTATTTTATTTTATCTTATTTTTCACTCAAATTTAAGGTTAATAGAGTTTTGCCTATAAAATTAGTGGTCTACCACTCACTTATTTAACTTATTACAAGCCACCTAGAACCATTTTTTTTTTTTAAGCGTGATCCTAGGAATCTTATAAATTTTGTTACATAATTCTCTAGGCGAAACTACAATGTTAGTCCCTCAAGTTTTACCCTGTGTGCGCAATTGGTCCCTAAAATTTAAAGCAAGCACAATTAGTCCTTCAAGTTTTAAAACTGAGTTGAATTGATCCTTTTTACTAACTCTGTTGATGGTGTTGCTTACGTGGATAACAGAATAATGAGTTGGTATTTTTTTAATGACGTGGCATGTTGTATTCATAATGAATGAAAAATTTTTCATTTTAATTTTAGATAATTTTATTTTTTTGTCACTAAGTCACGTGACTCTCACCGCGTAGACAGCATGGTTCGTAATCTTTATATGAGTTTACAGTAACACACCCAAGGTTCATCCATTCACAAATACTAGTACTATTCAATATCTCAGGCTCAAATCTAAGGGCTATATTTCAGTAATACTATATTTTCGTTTGGGTTTTGATGGCATTAAGCTCATCCTGCTCTTATAGTATTGGGTTTAGCTTTCTCTGCTGAGCCTGAGGAATCTCGAAGACCTTCGTCGCTTCGCATTTCGGTGGATTCAACACAGAGAGCCGGTTCGTTGCTTGGCAAAAAGAGTTTGTTACAATTCGGCGACTCCATCGGCCTCTACGTAATGTTAGGATGGACTTTTTGGTTTTGATTTTGAGAACTGTGACTTGGGTTTTTGGAAAATTTTGATGGTTTTTTTTTTTTTTTTTTGGGTTTTGGGCTTTGGCTGTTGCCAGCAGCGGCTAGGGCATGGGTCTCCACCAGTGGTGGGTCAATGCTTGGTTTCTTCCCATTCTCCTCTTCAGGTGGATTTTTACAATTGGCAGAAAATAATTTTTTAATTTGGTATTGGCTATGAATATTGTTTCTTCTGTGTAAATTAGTTTTTAATTTTTTAATTAAGAACATGTAAATTTAGTTTTTAATTTTTTAATTAAAAATATACCACCTCATTAAAAAAAAATGCCAACTCATTATTCCGTTAGCCACGTAAGCAATACCATTAACGGAGATAGTAAAAGGATCAATTCAACTCAGTTTTAAAACTTGAGGGACTAATTGTGTTTACTTCAAACTTAGGAGACCAATTGTGCACACATGGTAAACTTGAGGGACCAACATCGTAGTTTCGCCTAATCTTTATAATCCAATGTGATGTAAAACAAAATATTCTAATTAATTTTTGTAA
>JAXUIC010000672.1:0-20960 GCA_035136125.1 Quercus rubra
GGTGTATTATTTTAATATTTTTAATTTTTTCCGTTTTGTCAGCTATACAATTTCCGTCTCTGATGTAACGTCAGAGACTAAAACGAGACACGTTTTTAAGAATAGGGAGTAAAAGCGGTAAAAAAAAAAGTTATAGACCAAAGTGAGAATCGTGTGAAAATGTAGGGACTAAAATAGGTTTTATCCCTTTTTTTTTGTCTCAAATAGGGAATAAAGTGAAAATATATGGCCTACTTCTCATATGAGAAGAGGGAGCAATGATCTTAGACTACACAATAATTACTCATAGAGCGTATGATTAATATGCTGCCCCGTCCCATTGCTACCTTTAGTTCCTGATTTTATTTTTTTAGATAAAAAAAAAATCCGGATTTTAATTGTAATCTTAAATTAAAAAAATAAAATAAAAAACCTCAAAAATAAAAATTTGAACTCTTTTAAGGGTAAACGCGAAAAGAAAAGACGTGTTCTTAGCATCCCGTTTTTATTTGGAAATACGTTTCTAAAAACGCCAAAACCCCCTCACGGTTATCTCCTCTGTTCATTCTTCTCTATCGTGCTCTGCCAAAATCTCAGGTAACCCATCTACATACTACCTTTTATGTTATTCATTTTTGGCTACAACTCGCATATTTTCATACAATGATAAACTTATTATGTTGAATAACTGAGACTTGGTTCAATTCTTGGAGAAGAGTAATGAATACTTTAGATATGTTAGAAATTAGATTGAACCCAAGTCACTGACTCTTCAAAGTTTCTCATATAATCAAGATGAAAAAGAAAAATTATCAAAATGTTGTTTTGGTATATGGGTTTTTAGTTTTCAGTTGAACCCAGACAGAATCTGCCAAAAAGGATTGAATCTGCCACTGATTTGAGACTCATTTTGGCTATTCACCAATGTTTTCTTTCTTTTCTTTGGGTCATTGACGTGAGATTCTCGATATGGGTAAAACTTAGGTAGAGTTTCTTAGATGTTGTCAGGCTTTTTTTGCATGTTAGGCTAATTTCCCAAACATATTAGTAATGTGGCCGATTTTGAAACATTTTTATTATGTGAGAAATTAGCCTAATGGGCAAAAAAAAGCCGTGTTGTTGTACCTAATGGTTGTATTGTTACATTGGTCAATACAGTTATGTGGTTTATTTCAATTGGGGAACCTAAGTAACCATATCTAAGTTTTGTCATTTTGATTATACATTATAGTATATACTTTTATCAACATCCTTAAAATTCACCAATGCAGCTTCACCTCTGCCCATAATACAAACCTGTTAAGGTCAGGTTAGAACTTAGACGCGTGTTGGCTCTTTTTTCTTGGCCATATAATTTGGTAGGTATAGTGTTATGGTTCAAATAATTTTGAGCCGCAAACTATGTTTAACATAAACGGGGTGTTATCTATCTGATGTGGCTCAGTCATTACAGGGCTACAAGAATATATTTGTATCCCTAATTTTGTAATACTTTGTAGGTCATCTTTGTATCTATATTTATTTTACCTAGAATAATAAGTACAACTATGATGTATGGTTCTCAAATTGAGAGTTGGAAAACTTGAAGCATAAGCACAAGACAATCATCAGAAGGGCTGCAACTGGCAAGCATTTCCAAACCCAAAAATAGAGAGTCAGATAACCAAATTGGAACAGCACAGAAATTGCAGCTTATAGAGACGCATACATAATAGTATTTATTAGTGTTATGGACCACAAAGATAACCAATCTCCTCAAGGTTTTAACTTTATTACTTCCTTTTCTCTTATACCTTTTTCCCCTTTAAATTGAAAAAAAGAAAAAAGAAACTGAGTGTGAGTGAAAATTAATGGCAGGTGAAACAGCTCGGATTTTGATTGAATTCTTGGAAGTGGCGATCACTTCTATTGTCTTCCTCAAAGGGGTTTACCCTTCTGGTTAGTTTCTCTTTAAACCCTTCTCTCTCTCTCTCTCTCTCTGTGTTTGGTTGCCTATAAACTTTATATGCATCAAAACAGGAGGAAAAGAAAGAAAAGAAGAAGTGCATTTCTGATATTATGTTATCTATATATACCTACTTGATGAATTGGGTGATGGTGAATTTTTGGGTGAAAGGTGCATTTGAGAGGAGGAGGTATATGAATTTGGTGGTTCAGAGGGCTCGCCACCCTCAGCTCAGAGATTATATACATTCTGCTGTCTTTGGTCTTCTTCCTTTTATCCAAAAGGTTGGTTTTGGATTTAGTTATA
Source organism: Quercus rubra (assembly GCA_035136125.1). NCBI lineage: Eukaryota > Viridiplantae > Streptophyta > Magnoliopsida > Fagales > Fagaceae > Quercus > Quercus rubra. Next base: position 2,231 of record JAXUIC010000672.1, read on the forward strand.
AATAATATTTAAATTGATGATGCTAAATCTATAAAATGAGTTCCCCCCCCCCCCCCTTCTTCCATTTTCGGTCAATGCAATTTCTAATGTTCTATGTAGATAAAGGATCTTTTTAGTGTATGCTATTAGTCATGGTGATGTTTTTATTTTTGTAATGTAAAAATAATATTACAAATGCTATGGAAAACAAATTGCAAATACTTATTCTTTTGATTGGATAGTCATCCTCAAATTCATGATGCTTTGTTAAGTTTGTAACCAATAGCTTCTGAAAGGTTTGAGTGGTTGGCATGGTAAATTTGTTAGTTTCCTTCTCAATTTGTTGTAAGTTAAATAAAATACATGTCCTATATTAGTAGAGGCCATACTCAAGTGTTAAAGTGGGCTTACAATCTTTATTGAAAGAATTCACACGTTATATTTAAGTAAGGAGGAAACAATAGGTTACGTCTAGTTGACCATATTGGTTTTAGTTAACTTTGAAAGATTGATCATATATTGTGCTTTAATTTCAGAATGATTCTCTATTGCCATTTGGGTGATTATTAACCATTAAAGTGTTACAAAACATAGACCCAAATGTTGAAAGTTTGAATGGAAATAAGTAGTGGGGGGGATCAAAAAAAGAAAAGAAAATTTGAATGGTAAATGGGGTAATTTCCACTGTTGGAGTCACCCTTTTTCTTGTATAGAATCTCTGGTATTGTCTAATCATATCCATTAGTTAAAGATAAGATTTGCTTCTCTCATAATTTCTTTAACCAACTCCTGTCATCATAATCTCCTTTAATTTTTACTTGAATTAAAAATTCAAGTATCTGTAACAGAGAGGCTCCTTACTTTTGTATTTGAATGTTTCCAATCATCATATAGGGATGTATAAAACTTGTGTTGCAATTAGTTATTTGAATTGAATTGCCTAAATATAAATTTTAACAAAGAATATTAAGATTTTGGTTTCATATTATGATTATCAACTGAAACAACCTTGTCCTTCACAAATAGGGAATGGTAGAGAGAGCAGCAGTTATTTTTTTCAACACTGACGGCATCCCAGTGGAGCGTTTTGTTTTCAAGCTTGCAGTGAATCTGTCATATGGCTCAAAGGTTGAAGAAGCTGACCTGGAGTTCTCTCTTAGATCATTCTTAATCAAGCTTTCGGTCTCAGAATCTCTTACTAAGGTTCTTCCCTGCGGTAAGTGCTGAATATAGCAGTTCAGTATATCGATTCTCAGTTTAATACTTCATTCTGTATACATGTGTTACAAAATATGCCGTTTTTATTTTATATTATTTTGTTATGGCTTTCCATTATTTATCAAATGCCTTGGTGTTGGTTCCTATGCTTGAAGGAATTCTCAAGTGTTTGCTGCATTCATGATCTATATCCTGGATTTTTTTTTCCTTTTATGTTTAGAATTAAGGGTAGGTCTCTAATCTACCCCCCCACCTGCACCCACACTCTTCTCTTTTGACAGACTACAGGTGGGAGATAACTGCTTACTTTCGATCCCTTCCAGAAGCTAGTGCAAACAAGGATGTGAAGCAATGGATCCCAACGGACGCAAGGCAGTGGGAGCAACCTCCCCTCCTGACCCCTATTAAGTCAATGAGTAGCGAACCTCTTTGTGTACAGTTATACATAGAACATCCAAGTTTATCTGAACCAAAGCCTCAAAATGGGGAAGTATAACAGCACTGTATATATGCGTATATGTATCTTTAGGCAGGTACTTACATTTTTATTTTTTTTCAATATGATTTAGAAATATGTATACTCTGATATGGTGCAAAAAATTATAAAGACCGTCCTTGTAAATCTGCTGCCAAAAAAGTAACTTTATTCTCCATTTAGCATATATTTAGTTTACAAACCACAATGATTTGGTACTTACCTTTGTTAAAAGAAAATTTTACAAAGTCAAGAGATTGTAGTTATGATGCTTGACATAGAAGTGGAAGCTGAAGGAGGGATCGAGTGTGCTTAGCCTTGGGGGAAAGTAGGAAGCAATTAAGAAGATATTACTCGAAGGATCTAGAATCTAGTAAAGATATGACCTTATTATACCTCTTGTAAACTGGGAGGTCTGTGCTTTCTTTAATAGAACTTTTATAACTTATCAAAAAGAGTCAAAGTAAAGATATAACCTTTCAATCTAGTGAATATGGTATATAATAGGGGTGTAATCGGTTCGATTCAGCTGGTTTTCTTAGTGTTTGGCCAACCAAAACTGAAATTTTCGGTTTGTGAAGTTCTCAACTGAAACTGATCAAAATAAGTGGAAATTTTCAGTTTTGGTTTTACTTTAGTTTCAGATGGTTTTGGTTGGTTTTTGAGATTTTCAAAACCCTAACTTTAATGACATGTCGAGATTTTCAAATCCCTAACTTTAATCACATATAAAAAACAAAGCAATAGAGAGAGAGGTAGAGCAGTTGAAGAACAAAGAAAATCAAGAAAGCAATGGGAAGAGGGAGAGAAGAATCATACCGATTATCAAAAGAAGTAAAGAATGAAGCCAAACCACTGATGATCAAAAGAGACATAGTGTGAAAGAGAAGGGGAGGCTGGCGGCAGAGGCAGAATTGGATTGGAGTGGAGTGTGGAGGCTGTCTGAGAGTGAGAATGAAAATTGAAAAGTGTGAGTTGTGGGGTATGTAGGGTAGGGTTTTCTAAAAAATGTCTTTTGTTTTTAGTTTAATTAGTTTAACTTAATTAGTTTTAGTTTAATTAGTTAATCTAATGGGTTATTGGGAGTTGGAACCAATTTAGATTAGTGTAGTCTGAATCACTTTTGAACTTAATGAAGTAGCTTTTTTGTCCATTGACTTGAATATTTGCAGCTTTGGTTGCATTATGGTACAAAAGTAACGTGATGATTTGGTGATCACGAAGTCCAATGTTTTATGTATGTTGTGGATGCTTAAACAAGTGTATAAAAGAAGAAAACTTATTTCTATTTTGTCATAAAATGGGCTGACATAGGAGCCTGACTAGTGGTAGATCATAATGGTTTCTACACTGTTGGCTAAAAAGATATCAGTGTCGTCCCATAAGGTTTCACAGAAAACAATCTGTCCTCGTACTTTGAAAGAATTCATGGAACCATTTTTGAAATATTTTGAATTATGCAGGTCAGCACCTGCAGAGTAGTTTGCAGCATCTCCTGCCTAAATCAAGGGAAATGATTTTTCGTTGAAGTTGAAGCTATTAATGGAGAGGCCCTTCTTAGATCATTCAAAAGATTAGTATGATATTAATAAAGAATACTGTATTGAAATGCTATCTTTTTCATCGAATAACTTCAATCAAAAGCTCACAGTGTACACTTGTCCATTGCCAAGCAAACTTGAGCACCAAATTTCCTGTCAATGGTGTTGGTGGCAACAGCTAATATCCAAGGTGCATACTTTGAGAGGGTTAATGTCTGAGGCCCTAAGTTTCCAGTCGAACTTGAAGTCAAGATGCCTTTTCTCATGGCATGGAAAGACACAGAGTGACTGGTAGAAACCAAGTGACGTAGAAATAATGTCAATTCTATCAGCTACTGCATCGTTGCCAGGATGTTTGCCAAGGAACATCCAAATGAACTGCAAGCTTTCAACAGTGCAATTTTGCGCCAGGAACTCCACCTCTTACAATTCCTTCATCCAAATTATCTTGCTGTGATATTAAAATTTCTGTGAGTTGCTAAATGAGATGAAAGCTTAAAAGATGAATGCTATTGACACTGTCTTATGTATCTCAAGTTATGTAATAGTTACCTATGTTTGCTGTCCCAAAAGTTCGTAAGACAATCACTTATGATTCTGTGTCCAAATATAAAAAAATTTCGAAATTTACTGACTCATCTTATTTTGAGTCAATTAGGATTGCATCCTTTTTTAGTTGTTGGTTCTCTCCAATTAACACAACAAACTGCACAACGGTAAAACTGCTGAATAATATTTGCTGTTGACAGTTATCACAAATAACATATTTATAAAAAAAAAGTTATCACTAATAACATGACCAATTTTATTTTTACTATGAAATTTTCTCTACCTCGTTAGTTCTTATTCATGTAATGACTAATTTGGACCCATGACAATGCTCACTTAAGTTCTGCGGAGAAAGAGAGCTCACTTGTTGTAGGTGAATTCAAATTGGTGCCTTGGCATTTACCCTTCCATCTACTAGGTGGAGAGCTGAGCCCTTCATCATTGATGCTATTAGATTCTGGCCCAAATACTGCAACACAACAGATGTGAAAAAACTTCAGCATTTGCTTGGTTATTTCTGCGACACATTTCGATTGTTTTTAGAACAAAAACAGTACTAAAACTCCATTCTTTGCCACTTGTTTGACCGGAGAAATTCTCATGATAGACCACATCACTTTTGCTAGAAATTATAAGGTTCTTATGGTGGACCATGTCACTTTTGCCTATTGGTCCACCATTATATTAAAAGACGCATCTATTTAAAAATTTGCGAACTCAGTTTATGATAAAAATAAAAGTAAAAGGTAAAAACATTTTAAATGCCAACAAACAAGACATCATGTAATGATAACAATAGCAAATTATATTCAGTCCAAGTATTTTACACTCATTTTGTTATCATCTATAGCATTCCTTCTTATCACAACCAATAATTTTCAAGCCCACAGACCTAAACCATGTTATTAAATATAGAGGATACCAGTAGTAGGAGGAAAGAGTCTGCTGCAGTATCTTGCATTTGTTGGATACAATTTTTCATTATAAGGGCCACTGTTCTCTATTTTCATTTTTCCTATTTATTACTTTATGGAAATTAGAAGAAAACCTAGAGAGTTGCAGCTGGTACCTCCTACTATTTCCAATGGAGACATCCAAGGTTCAAATCCCTCAGCCCAATTGTAACTATTGAATTATCAAAAAGAAAATAACAATGAATAATATTGGAGGACTTGTTCTTTTTTGTTTTCCCCTTTTTTTTGGTGGAAGACATCAAATTGATACTAATGCAGGAAACATGACATAGGCGCTAATTCTTACTACTATTCATTTGACACAAGAACATTTTTTTTTGTTTTGTTTTCAGCTCTCTAAAGGTTACTAATAATCCAAATTCCCAGCATCATGTGTGAAGATAGCGTAATTTGAGATAGTGAACAGGGATAAATGCAGTAGGCTCATATTTTTCTTCCTCCCCCCCCCCCCCCCCCCCCCCCAAACAAAACCCCCTTTTTATTTTAATTTTTTGTATGTAACAAAGAAGCATAATTAGATTAGAAGAAACTCATGCACACAGGAAGTATGAGCGTTGGCAACCAAAATTTTTTTTTTTTTGAAATTCAAGGAATCTACAAAAGAGGAATATATAAAGGTGTAAATGAAGCACCAAATGGTCAATACTCTCTCCACTGTGTTTACACTGAATTCATTAGGGTGATTATGTCTTTTAATAAGATTACCCACAGTATGAATCTTCTCCAAAGCAGCTGACCAGCGAGAATAGCAAACTTTCTAGGAGCCTTGTTAACACTCTCTTGATCATGTACTCTATCACTCGCTTTTTATATAATACATCTTAACATAAATGTAACATTAAGCATCCAGATTTCGCTGAATTTACTTGTTAAGAGGTTGTTTTACTTGGTAATTGTGCAATAATAACTGGAAAATTAGTTTGGTAAATGTCAGAGTTCTTTATTATTATAAGTAAATTCATAAATGATCAAAAAGAGCTACCCATGTACACGGGCCATAAACAAAGGCAACACAAAAATAAAGAGGAGAATGTCAGAGTTCTTATTATTATTTTTTTTGATAGGTAAGAAAAATATATTCAAGAAAACTGCTAGATGCAAAATAGCATCAGCATATCAGAAGTACAAATAAAGATGGGAAAACAAAAAACATAAAAAACATAAATTACAAAGAAAGAGAGCTAAGGAAAAGAGGAAGAGAGTCACTAGATGTGAGTCCCCAAACCCTAGCCCAATCAAAAAGGGAACCAGAATAGAGAGCAAGCATTTGGTCCTCGGATCTATCCAAATCCTCAAACGTCTGCCAATGGCGTTCCCTCCCACTACACCACATCAAACACAATGGAACTAAGTTCCAGATGAAAGAAGAATGCTTCCCCAACCAATTCCACCAACTAAATAGAAAATCTGACACCGTACATGAGAGAACCCATGAAATCCCAAAAATCCTAAAGATAAAGCACCACAGCCGATGAGCATTTCCACAATGTAACAACAAATGATCAACTGTCTCACCACAGCAATGACACATAATGCACCAGTAGATGAAGTCAAAACCCCTAAGCCGCAAGTTATCTCCTGTGAGGATCCTATCCCATGCAGCTATCCAAACAAAGAAAGAGACACAACAGGGTGCCCTAACCTTCCAAATGCCTTTCTAAGGAAAAACAGCAGAAGAAGAACCAAGTAACTTATGATAATTTGAATGGATAGTAAAATCTCTGTTTTTTGTCAACTTCCATGTCAAACGATCACCATCAGTCCCTAAAGGTAAATTGGATGCCAAGAGGCAAGAGACGTAGGAACTCTTCCACCACATCTACCTCCCAATCATTAGAACCACGATTGAAGCGAACATCCCAAATTCTCCTATCCCCTACCCCTTGACAAATCAAAGATGACTCTATGGAAGCCTCTCTGTTCACAACAAAATTGTACAAGATTGGAAAAGCCAATTTGAGAGGAAGATCTCCACACCACCTGTCTTTCCAAAATTTCACTCTATCCCCCACTCCAACCTTATACTGGACATTTTTGTTAAAAACTTCCCAGCCCATCCGAATACTTCTCCACAAACCACAACCATGGCCACCCCTTCCCAACTTAGAGGTCCACCCACCCCAATCTTCCCCAAATTTCACAGCTACCACCCTCCTCCAAAGCCTATTCTCCTCGACTCCAAAACACCAAAGCCACTTTCCTAGTAATGCTTTATTGAAAGTGGTCAATTTCCTAATACCCAAGCCTCCTTTAGCCATAGGCATGCACATCTTATCCCAACCCAATAAATGTGTCTTAGGGTCTCCCCACAGGAAGTCTCTTTGCAGCTTCTCAATTTTGTTTGTCACATATGTAGGGATGGTGAAAAGAGATAAAAAAATATAAGTGGGGAGGTTAGATAGTGTGCTTTTAAGCAATGTCAACCTACCACCTTTCGATAAATACAATTTCTTCCACCTTGCTAGCTTCCGTTCAATTTTTTCCAAAATAGGGTTCCAAATAAAGGGAGACTTATGGGACGCCCCCAACGGCATACCAAGATAAGTCATTAACAAGGCCCCAACTCTACAACCCAAAATCTCTACCAAGGCATGCACATCATTTACCTCCCCTATAGGCACCATTTCGCTTTTAGCTGCATTAACCTTCAGGCCAGTCACAGCCTAAAAACAAAGCAGCATGAGTCGAACATGAAGGACTTGCTCCACCTACCTAAGCAGCCACTTCTGCTTCATCCTCATAAATTACCCCATCCACTTCTAAGACACTCAAATGGTTGTACCTTCTATGAAAATTGGCCATCTTGGGGCTGTCTATATGTGGATTGGGTGGCTCTAGATGCTGATCAGATGGCTGGTGGGGTCTTGATTATGTGGGATAGGTAGGTTTTAGAAAAGTTGGAGGTTTTGGTAGGCTTGTTTTTGGTGTCAGTTCAGTGGAAAGGTGTGGAGGACGGTTTTATTTGGGCATGCTCAGGGGTGTATGGCCCGAACGATAATAATTTGAGGGGTGATTTGTGGGATGAGTTGGTTGGTATTCAACGTTATTAGAATGTTCCGTGGTGTTGTTTTGGGGATTTTAACGTTGTTCGTTTTCTTAGTGAACGGAGGGGTGGGTCTAGGCTTACTTTGGCTATGGAAAAGTTTTATGAATTTATTGAAGATTTAAACTTGATAGATTTGCCATTGGAGGGAGGGAGTTTTACATGGTCTAGTGGTATTGAATAGCCATCCATGTCTAGGATCGATAGGGCTTTAGTGTCACAAGACTGGGAGCAACACTTTCTAGATGTGATCCAATGGATTCTACCACAACCTGTTTCAGATCATTTCCCAATTTTTTTGGAGGCAGGGGGTATGGCGAGGGGGAAAAACCCCTTCCGGTTTGAGAATATGTGGCTAAAATCGGACGGGTTTGTGGATAGAGTAGATTCATGGTGGAATCCATTCTTTTTTGCGTAGTCCTAGTTATGTGTTTGCTAAAAACTTGAAAGCTTTGAAAGAAGACATTATTCAATAGAATCGCCAAGAGTTTGCCAATGTTGGGGCTAGGAAGAAAGAATTATTGGGGGCTCTAGAGTTACTAGACGCTAAGGAAGGGGTTCTTGGACTCACTGAGACGGAGAGAAATGAGAAGTGACCTACACTTGATGCCCATGCACAATATCGGCAAAAGTTTTAAATGGTTGAACCCCTGATTTATCCTTATGAAGCTGAGCTACAAATTTCAATTGACCAAAACCACCATTCATATAGTTTTCAGGTTCTAACATCTTCCTTAACTCTAACCCAAAAACCTTCCATCCATTCTTAGCTCTGCCTTCTGGAATAATAATGGATCTCCTAGACCCACCAACTTTAAGTTCAGTCAATAGAAGGAACAAGCCAAAAGAGATGACGCTCCGTTGGAGGGTGTAAGCTACATCACCTTCCCTAAACGTAAGAAAATACTTCAGGCTAATCCCAACAACAATCTGTTCTGTACTCTTCAACAACCATTGTGCAGCATTCTTATCCATGAAGACAGACTTTATGAAGTACCTACTCCGCTCAAAAATCCTAACAGAAAAATACTGTCCCCCTTTCTCTACCACCAGTTGAAAAAGTTTGGATTAAATACAAAAACAACGGGAACCACCCATAATAGAAAGATCGAAAGAAACCACAAATTATCTGGCTAATTTGAGGTAGCCAAGCCTCAGACCAAAACACCCTTTTCACAAACAATTAAAAACAAAATGCTTATTTTCTTTTTCTGGTCTTTCTCTCTCTACATACAGCCCTTCCCCTCTCTCCTGCCCAGCAGCTCTTCCCCTGTATTGTCAGAGTTCTTATTATGGTCTCTATCACTTGCTTTTTATATAATACTTCTTAACATAAATGTAACTTTAAGCATACAGATTTCACTGAATTTACTTGTTAAGAGATTGTTTTACTTGGTAGTTGTGCAATAATAATTGGAAAATTAGTTTGGTAAATGTCAGAGTTCTTTATTATTATAAGTAAATTCATAAATGATCAAAAAGTGCTACCAATGTACACGGGCCATAAACAAAGGCAACACAAAAATAAAGAGGTGAATATCAGAGTTCTTTTGTTTTAAATATAGTCACTTTATGCTCAATGCAGGCAATATGGAGAGAGAACAACAATTATACATTTAATGGTGTGAAGCAGTCAATGGCAGTACTTAAATCATCATGTGTGAAAATGTTGATTGAGTGGTCCCTTACTCTTGGCCCAAATGATATTCATCCAGTTATATATTTCATTAATTTTCTTTCTTTTTCATATGAAATTATTTTTTGATTAAAAATAAATCGTTTTACTGGAGATAAAAGAACAAGGGCGTAGTACCTTAGTAGAAAGGATGTACACAAGAGTAAACCCAATAGTACCTAAACAAATTAAGTTCTATATAGCATATCTAAAAAAATCAAAAATTCAAGGGAGAAGAAGGATTCATAGCCTTGGTCCACATGTGAAGAGTCCTTAAGAATACATTCTTCAATTCCCCAACCAATATCTCCCATCCCTCAAATATCCCCTCTTCTTTTCACGCCAAATACACCACATTAAACACAAGGAAATGGCCTCACAAATATCAATTCCGTCTTTTGTATTTAACTCTAAAATCATGTTATTCTTTAGGGGAACCCTCTACAAATCATGTATACGTGAGGTTTCTCCTCTATTTTTAATAATAATTCATTAGTTATAAAAAAAAATTAAAAACTTGAAAAATAATTTTCAAAAATCACATAATCATGGCAGCTGATAAAGGGCATTAAGCTGAAGAAGCACCAATTTAACATAACAATTGGACCCCCAAACCAAATTCAAAGATTGTAGCAATAAATATTCAGAGTTTACAAGATTACTTATAAAAAATATTCAGTTTACAAGATCAATAAATTCATCAAAGGAAGAGGAGCTCACCAGCTGGTGCTGCTTACAACAAGTGCTGCTCTATTTGGCTTCAAGAAAATGCCAGTGCCAACCTGGGTAGTAAATAGAGTCTCATCTAGCTCATAGTTCTCCATTCCTAAACTTCCTGCAAGAAGTATGTAACTTGACCAAAAGAGTCATTTCCACTAAACCTAAATTAAATTGGGAATAACAGATATAGTCAAAAGTTACATTTACCACCATTAACACAATCCCCAGATCCAAGAGGCTGACGGAGATCTTTATCTAGTCTACAAAACAACTACAAGTGATCCACATGTCAGACATAATTCTTCAATCAAACATTCTTGATTAGAAGCTCACAAAGAAATACTATCTTTATAGGTAATAACAATTTTATTAACCAAAAAAGAAAAGAATCATACAAAGGAAGCCAATAGAGTATACTAGATGTTTCTTTTTTGATAAGTAAAACTTTTATTAGAAAAGGAAAAGGGAAAGACACAAAAAGTAATGTGTAAAATCCCTTTACAGATAATACAACTCAAAAAGAAAGAAAGTCAATCCAATCAATAAAAGACATGGAGGGGGTGCCACCTAGGGCATGCATCCAAGCAAACAAAGACCTTAAAATAAAGAGTTGATGAATGAGTTCATCGTTGAAGGTATGAATAGAAATACTTGCTTCACCTTGTGCTTTTCCTCAAGTGAAGTGGGATGGAAAAACTCAGGTGGTTGATCATATAACACTGTTGCACTATCAATGTCAAACCAGAAGAAGATATGAAAATCTCCATTAGGATTTTTTACCAAAATATTTATAAAGCAATAAAAAAAATTGCAAAATTTTTAGCTGACCATCTTACTTAATCCCCCAGTTTTGAGCTAGTTCATGTTGCATTGCCTTTGTTACACATAGGGAACCATCTGCCATCTTCCCATAACGATTCTCAATCCTAAGAACACATCCAAAAATTATAAAAAAAATGTACAGCTAAAAAAGGACATCATACACAAAAGCATGGATGCAAGTTGGTACCAGCGATATACAGAGTCGAAGCAACTATTTCTCCCAAGGGATAAACCGAGTAGTGTATATCCAAAATTATGCCAATCAATTATAAATGCAGAATTCCTAAGCGAACTTGCCCATCTTACAGCCACTAAGGTTGGAACAGAAGGAGGATTCTACAGAAGCAAGAAAGCATTAGAATTCAAATTATTAGAATTCTAAGAGCATTAGCATTAGAAAATTGCAATGCTATTCTATTTTACAATTCTAAAAATCACTTTATCATTTATACCATACTATTTTACAATACCTCCACATCCCAAACTTCTATTTGTATTAAAATATTATTTTTTTAAACTTTCTTTATTATTTCTTTCAACTGTCAATTTTTTTTCAGATTTTGGTGTGATTCCAAGTTTCCAACGATCACATTTCTTTCCAACTGCCAATTTCTTTCCTGGGCTTTCCAAGTTCCAACAACCAATTTTTTTCAACAGTATAATTCTGAGATTTCCAGCGGTCACATTTCTTTCTTGGCCTTTATATAATTTCTTTCCAGCAAACCATTTTTTTTTTTGGGGTCAAATTCAACGTCTATTCCAAACAACCTACCAAATTTTTTTTTTTAAAAAAGAACCTGTCAAATATCTTTCCCTGGCCTTTATCATTTCTTTCCAGCAAACTTTTTTTTTTTTTTTTGTCAAATTCAACAACCATTCCAAACAAGCTGCCAAATACATACACACATATAGAACCTGCCAAATACATACACACATATAGAAATTTTGGAGATGAAGCTTCAGAGATGAGGAGAGAGCAGATGAGAAACAGAGAATGAATAGAGAGAGGAGAGCCCGCGCAGAATGAATTCATGAGAGAGAAGTTTTAGGGGGAAACATCATAAAATATATTATTTTTGATACAATACTTGCTACAGTGCAATTCTATGTTTAGAATTGCACTGTAGCACTATTGCAAAAAAATTTGCAATAGTGCTGTTTGCCATTCCCTGATGCAGATTGTTTTGAAGTTAAAAATGCTAAATTTCCTTTAGATTTGGCATTAGCATTCCCCAATGCTAATGCTCTAAGACATAAATTAAAAAACTAAAAAATCAAGAATCAGGGGGACACACAATGACACACACAGATTGAGACAAAATACAAAATATATAATCAAGTGACAAAAAATGTCGAAAAATTAAAGACAAGGATTTTAATGAACTGCATGATTAACAAGAACAAAGGATCCAAAATGTGATTATTTCCAATTCATTCATTCATCTTCATGATATACAATAATGAAGATGGTCCAGATACTCCATGACTCAAGCAATAACAAAATGTGCCCGTAGTGATGTTCCACCGAAATTTTCAATACATGTGCCAAAATAGGCTGTTTTTTTATAAGACATGTGCCCAAACAGGCTTTTATTCTTCAAACATAAACCCACAACCTTCAGAGTCACCTGAAAGTGTAAAGAGTCAACTATAAACATCCCAAGATGGGTACAACCATCCAGGAAAAAAATTTCAGAGTTTGCACAAAGATGCCTTCACTTCAACCATGTACTTGCACGTAGCACTTTTAGTAATCACTAGAAGGAAGATGCATCATAGCAATTGATACAACCAGGTATAATAACATCTCATTATATGCTATGGTTGATAAAAAATTAAAAAATTACTTCTGGAAAAATATCATTTAGTTATCACAATCCTTTTTTTTTTAGTGATAAATTACACACATACCCGAGTGGTTCTTGAACCCCCAACCTCACTCTCCAACCAATTATTATGGAAAAAGGAAGTGCGAGTCGAGCTCTAACTCATTGGCCATTTAGTTATCACAACCACTCATCCAGCCATTATGACAATAGATTTAGTAAATATTGAATTTTATTTTTTATTTTTTATTTTTTTGGGTGTGGAAGAATAGCATTTTGCTTCATTTAGAAATGAGGATGTACGTACTTGGAACATAAGCCACCATACCTCTAAATGTCTTTTTTTTTTTTTTTTTTTCCCCCGGAAAAAGTTGTATATGAATTCAAAAATGACAATATTTAGTGCAATGTAATTCCTGAATGTTAATAAGAAAAAATAAGGGTTAGTTACAGTTACCCTAAACTATGGGAGATATTGCAATATGCACCCTAATTACAGCATTCTGCAATTAACACCCTAATTCAAGATTAATTAATAAAATATTACCAATTCCCACCCACAATCCAAATCAATATCTCACTTAACAAACTAGCAGATAGTTATCTACCATAACCTTTGAGAGCATTTGAAATGTGCACCCTAAACTACAAAAGTTACTCAATCATTATCCTGATTTGAGATTAATTTAGATGGTGGCATGGACATTGCAAATTAGTCTCGAATTAGGGTGTTGATTGCAGCATTTTTAAATTTAATAAACAATAATTTACTAAATTTTTTCATAGAAAGTAGTCAACATTAATACATTAAACACAAACAAAATCCAAACCCAGTTCAGCATTGAATCCATGGAACTAGAAATGGTTGAAATATGATAGGAGTACTAAGCACATGACATAAATAGATGAAATTGATTACTTGCTGTGTACTGTATCCATTATTTTTGCAAGTTATGACACAACTTTCAAATTATATAATGAGATGAATCCTCTGCTGATACAAGAAAATTGCCAATTGCAGCATTGACACAGAAGGCCTATGAGATGCTCCTCAAATATAGTTTATATGCAACCAATAATCTAAATTTATAAAACAAACAAATAGTGTACAAACTACAAACAGAGAACTATTTTACAGGATTCTGAATTAAGAATGAGAAAACAGTTCCTCCTAACTCTCTCTATCTCTCTGGTTTCTTTCTTTCCTTCTTTTTTATTTTAATATGTGGGAGTTCCTAATCTACCAATATAGCAACTCACAATAGAGATCTTACTTGAAAATCCACAAAAAACAGCGCATGCAAAGCGCGTTGGTTGAATTAGTGCTTTCCTGAATTAGGTATAATTAGCGAAGTTTGTAAACCATCTCAACTATCAGGAGTTAAAAAATGAAGTTTTTGGCAGCAAGTAATCAACTTTTTTACATTAAATACAAACAAAACCCAAACCCAATTCAGCTTTACTCATTTGACTAGAAATGGTAGAAATATTATAGGATAGTACACAACAAAAAATAGATGAAAAGAAGACAGAAATCCATTAAAAAGCAAGTACTCCTTTGAAAATTTTCTTTGTAAAAGCCATTCCAGAAAATTGCCATAGGAGTACTTGTTGCCATATGAGAAAAAGCCATTCAAGAAAATTTCCATAAAAATCCTACGCTCATAGGAGTATTTGACAAAAAATAGATGAAAACAAATTCAGATAGATATAATACCTGAAACACAAATCCACCAGATCCAAAGTGCCAATACTAAAGCAATAGAGAGAAAAATATCCGTTATTTTTACAAATTACCAAACATCTTTCAAATTCCATTGTGAGATAAATTCCCTGCTGATACAAGGAAATTACAAGTCAGAACATGCAATGTGCCGTGGTTGGAATTGTTGCTTTCCGAAAAAAGAGGTTTAACTAGCAAAGTATGTCAAATACCACGACTCTTAGCCGTCAAACAACAACACAGAATGAAAGGGAAACAAGAAAATAAATTGTAAGGAAAAAGCACGACCTTGTTATAGCAAAATTGGGTTATATTATATACTTGAAAATGTTTCAAGAATAAGTACAATTTTGTGCGTGCCTACTGCCTTGTACACTAATCATATAAGGCATACTCTATCTAAAATTGTAGTAATGAACAATTCAGTGCCTAGTTAAGATAGTATATGAGGAATACTCTATCAGATATTGTAAGAATATACAATTAAGCTCCAACAGCAGGTATGGTGGAATATACAGTCAAGCTCCCACAGCAGGTATGGGTAGAAGCAGGGCAGTTCAAAGTTCGACATGCTGCTCTCTCACATATATGGTTATCATAACATGTAATCCTCTTCCTTTTCTGGCCTAAAACAGGCACATTTTCATCTGATCTCCCATCCAAATGTTCTCCCAAATAATCAAATTGCGAAGGAGGAAAACATAACGCCATACCATCATCAGGCAGCAAGCTCAAATCACCAGAAGAACAACTTAACTCATAATCTTCTGAGAAACAAAAAACCTCATAATTGGCCTCATCAGTCCCAGAAAACACAGGTAACAGCCGGTAGTTCTTCATCACCAAGTCCGTCAAGAAACGGGTGATCCATCAACATCTCAGCAGTAAACCTATACATATATTTCTTTACAAGGCACGCTTTCAGAAAATCTTTGGCTTGACTTGAAACCCAGTTGGAATTTCAGGCAATTCGCGCTCTGTCAGCAATAAGATTGAACAGATCCCGTTTGTTAAACTCTTTTCCCCTATCCCAAGGAGATTTCCTAGTCAACATCTCACAAACAACACAACCCAAAGCCCAAATATCAGAGGGAGGCTCTTGCACACACTCAATCAAACACTCAGGTGCCATATACAAAGCAGTGCCTCTCAAGTCCATCCTCATCTTCTTCCTCTGCCATGACCTCTTGGCCAACCCAAGATCAGCAATCTTGGCCACAAAATGAGCAGCATCAGTAGTACTAGCACTCACATTCACAAGCAGAACATTCTCAGGCTTGATATCACAGTGTACATACCCACATCCATGAATATGATTAAGCCCTTTTAGAATACACTTGGTGTAGCGTTTGACATCACTTTCAGGCAAACCACACCCACCAGAATTGTGAATCAAATCTCTCAAGCTTCCGCCAGAAGCGTACTCAAGCAACAAGTTATAAACCATGTCACCGTTATCTTCAACCGTGGAATCTTCACCAAAGCAGTGAATGACAAAAGGGTAGCCCTGAACATTGTCAAAAACCTCTTTCTCCTTCTGAAGTGTAGCAGAAACAGAAATCTCCGCTGACTTCACTGCCATCAACGAAGGAAAAGAGCAAAACTTGGATGTGGGTTTGGCCAGAAACACAGACCCAAATGCTCCTTTGCCGAGCAACGGGCCTCTCTCCCACAATCCTGAGTACATTTTTCACAATCTTTCAACGAGGGTTTGTAAAATTGGGGAAGGGAATTGGAACTCAACTAGGTTTCGTTTTGATTTCTAATTCTAACGGTCGGTAAAGAAATTACCTTTATTTATATTTATTTTTTTCTATCTTGAAAAAAAAAATAAATAAATAAAAAAAGGGTCCAAGTCCAATATCATGAACGCGTGTCAATGGCGCGTGGAGTTCACTAATGCGTAAAAAAGGGTTGGATAATAAAAGAGGTGTGGACGGGACTGAAGAGATGAGACAGACACAACAAGTTTCTTAACATTTTCATTACAGCAAATATATGATACAAACACTGCTTTACTCATTACTAGCCTCACAGTTTCACTGACTTACTCAATGTCTCTCTCTTGCCCCAACCATTCTCGAGAAGAATCAAGCTTTGAGAGAAACATCTTCAACTGAAATCCAGTGTACGTTGGTCCCTTTTTTCTCTTCTGTTCTTCTCAGATTCTTGATTCTTTGATATAGAAAATCTGTCTCAGATGGGGTTCTCTCTCTTTTCTCTATGCTTTTAGCTTGTTCATACTGAAAAGATTGAGTGTTATATTCTATCTATCCATTAAGACCAACCCAGAATTTTGATTGTTTTGGTTGATTGTTGTTCTTTATGCTAAGGATAGAAATTTAAATCCTTGTTTAAGTTGTTGTAAACTACATTTGATTCTTTAGCCATGACTAGCCTACTGAATTCAGTGTCCCCTATTGCAAACCCATCACCAGAAACAACTACAAGAAAGGGTTGTGGGTTCTTCTCCCATGCCCCAAGTTTCCATTCTTTTTCACTCAATAAGGGGTTTTCTAGAGTTTTGGCATCTACCCAGATAACTATTTCTCCAAAAGACACTGTTTTTACTCTGCCCAATTGGAGGTTTGGGAAGAGTGACTCAAAAGTAGGGAAATTAGACTCAGTGATGCATTTCTTCATTTGGAAAAGAAGGTAGGGAAGGGCCAAAAGCCTAATGTTGTTCAAGCAACTCAGCTCTTGTATGATCTGTGCAAGGTAAATAAGATGAGAAAAGCGATTAGAGTGATGGAGATGATGATTGGATCAGGTATAATACCTGATGCGGCTTCCTATACATACTTGGTGAACTATTTGTGTAAAAGAGGCAATGTTGGATATGCAATGCAATTGGTTGAAAAAATGGAGGAACATGGCTTCCCGACCAATACTGTTACATATAATTCGCTTGTTAGAGGACTTTGTATGCATGAAACTTGTACCAAAGCTTGCAGCTTTTGGATCGATTGATGAAGAAGGGGCTGGTCCCAAATGCATTCACATACTCCTTCTTGCTTGAAGCTGCCTATAAGGAAAAAGGAGTGAATGAGGCCATAAAGCTATTGGATGAGATAATGGCTAAGGGTGGGAAGCCCAATTTGGTTAGTTACAATATTTTGTTAACTGGTATGTGCAAGGAAGGTAGGATTGAAGAGGCAATCAGGTTCTTCAGGGATTTTGCCTTCAAAGGGGTTCAATCCAAATGTTGTGAGTTATAACATTTTGTTGAGGAGTTTGTGCTATGAGGGGCGGTGGGAGGAAGCAAAATGAGTTACTGGCTGAGATGGATGGTGAGGATCGCTCACCATCAGTAGTTACTTACAATATACTGATTGGTTCGCTTGCTCGGCATGGCAGAACTGAACATGCTCTTGAGGTTTTGGATGAAATGATGAAGAGACGGTTCAGGCCTACCGCTGCAAGCTACAACCCGATAATTGCTCGTCTCTGCAAAGAGGGGAAAGTAGATATTGTGCTTAAGTGTCTAGACAAAATGATTTATCGGCACTGTAGTCCTAATGATGGAACATACAATGCCATTGCTGTGCTTTGTGAGGAGGGAATGGTGCAAGAGGCATTCTTTATAATTCAAAGCTTGGGTAATAAGCAAGAATCCTCCATGCATGATTTCTACAGAGGTGTGATCACATGCTTGTGTAGGAAAGGGAACACATATCCTGCATTTCAGATATTATATGAGATGGCAAAGGACGGATTTACACCAGATTCTTATACCTATTCTTCTTTAATCAGAGGATTGTGTGCAGAGGAATGCTAGATGAGGCCATGGAGATATTCTGGGTAATGGAAGAAAATAACTATAGGCCTGATACTGACAATTCAATGCACTTATACTTGGCTGTTGCAAATGCCGAAGAACAGATCTGTCCTTGGAGATTTTTGAGACAATGATTGAGGAAGGGCACATGCCTAATGAAACAACATATACCATTATCGTAGAAGGGATTGCCCATGAAAATGAAACAGAGCTGGCAGCCAAAGTTTTGAAGGACTTGCATGTTAAACAGGTTGTTAGTCAGAGTACTGTGGAAAGACTTGTTATGCAGTATGACCTTGATGGTTACCAATTTAGATTACATGAGAATACCACAAGTATAGAAGAAGCAAACAGGACCAGAGTTTTGTAGGAGAATGATTTGTTATTCAGTTTTAAGAGCGGTGACT
>JAXUIC010000025.1:0-96477 GCA_035136125.1 Quercus rubra
TTGTGGGGGAGTAAAATATGGGCCATGATCTAGGCCCAGGAACAACGTTTCATCAGCAATACACCGAGGAGAAGAAATCACAGAGGACGTTTGTAATTAAAAGTAGAGCGCGTAAACATCCAAGGAGGTTGGTCCGAGAGGAGTACCTCCTCGGACATGACGTCTGTTAGCGAGAAGAACCTTGGCTTTCCCTTAGTCCACCTTCCAGGAAGTTCCAGAGGTAAAGATAGATTACCAATGCATATGGAAGGGATAAGGATGTAGAAATATCTTGAGAAAAAGCTGCTACCACCGCATTGAATGCATCACAGCTACTTTCCTGACCGCATTTATGTGGAGAAGACCCCTGAACAGTGTGAAAGTGATCTTTATCCTTAGGAAATCAAAAGCTGTAAGAAAGGAAATGGAAACTCAAGTACCGTGCTAGATGACAGACAAGTGGACGATGGGATCGGGCAATGAAGGACTATATAATGGAATAAACCCTTCATAAGAAGGGGGGACAAAAAAAAGAAAAAGGAAGAAGAACATCAAGAAACAACTACTGTAGCACCGGGAAAAATACAACCTAAAAGAAGGCATCTTATCCAAGATCATACCCCTCGGATTTGCTTATAACCCATGAAAATTACCTGAACCTCACTCATCGGACGTAAAATCTTAACTCGCTTATGTGTTTTAGCCTCCTCGGCCAAGTACCCAGACCCAATAACTGTTGTAAAAATCGCTGCTAGTCCAATTCTTTAACCCACTCTCTCACAAATTTATTGTAACGGGCTTGTTGGGCCCATTTCCTGTTTCTATTAAGGTGTGGGCTACAATTTGTGACCCTACAATAATAGAAACCTTAAATTCTCTTCCAATCAACTATCCTTATAGCAATTATTGTTGCAATCACAACCCTTAGCAAATCTCAAGGACTTGGAAGCACATGTATTTCATTTAGGGTGTTGTACTCGTGTCGTATTTATGTCATATTAGTGTTGTATCAGCCGTTTTATGTTATAATTTTAAAAAATAACTTATGCCATCATATCGTACTTACACTTATACCCATACCATTGTTAGTATCCGTGCATCCTAGCTCACAAAGCAACACATTGTGAAGTATCACACGAGCACCAATATAAGGCTAGAGAGAGGAAAAAAAAATACAAAACAAAGTAAAAAAAAAACTAAATTTAAGTGTGATATTGGAGGAGGGTTTCAATGCGGGAGTCTCACCCTCTTATTTTATTTTATTATTTATAAAAGATAAAAATCTTCGATATTCTTTTGTTTCGATATTCTTTTTAGTGTTCCAAATTGAAAATTGTGCCAAGAAAGAAAAGAGAGACGACGATACCGTTTTCAAAACTCTCGTTCATCTCCATCTATCTTAGTGTTCCAAATTGAAAATTTCAGAAAAAGCATGAAATTGGGTTACGATTAGGAATGTCAGACTATCTCCCAGAGGAAGTGGTGCTGGAAATTCTGTACAGACTTCCCGTCAAATCCCTAATTCGATTCAGGTGCGTTTCTAAATCATGGAACTCTCTATTTACTAGCTCTGCCTTCATCAATTCCCATCTCACTCGATCACTTTCACTTCCTTCCAACTCCAACAAATTAATTGTTAGGCACTAC
This sequence comes from Quercus rubra, assembly GCA_035136125.1. Classification (NCBI taxonomy): domain Eukaryota; kingdom Viridiplantae; phylum Streptophyta; class Magnoliopsida; order Fagales; family Fagaceae; genus Quercus; species Quercus rubra. The sequence goes on from JAXUIC010000025.1 coordinate 1,627, forward strand.
CTTGCTCATTCTATTGTGAATTACTTCAAATTAATTGACGATAACAATGACTCATTTGATCAAATTCAAAACATTGAGCTCCCACGCCGTGTCCAAGCTTATATGCTAATTGGTTCCGTGAATGGCTTGTTCAGCCTATATGATCAAGAGCGCTATATTCTTTGGAATCCCTCTATTAGAAAATTTATTACCCTTCCAAAGCCTTGCTCATTCATTGGGTTACGTCGCCATGCATTCGGGTTTGATCCGCGAACTAATGATTATAAGGTAGTGAGGATTGCATTTCCATATCAAAGAAATATGTCTGAAGAGGCCAAACCACCTCTAATTGAGGTTTACTCTCTCAATGAGGGTGTTGGAGAATTACTGGTGCCTCTTTTCCTCAGGTATTAAGGTTTCTAATTGGAGTTGCCCAGCAGCTTTTTTAAATGGTGCTGTCCATTTTGCGGCCGAATATGAGTACAAGCCCGGTGGCCCTTGTGGCCCATTGGTTTTGTCATTTAATTTGCTTGATGAGGTTTTTCATGTGATATCATTGCCAAATGTTACATTCGAACGGACTAACAATGTTCACACCTCAGTAATTGGGGGATCGCTTTCTCTATTATTTTATTATGATAGGCATGCAGAAACAAGTGTTGTGCCATTTGGGTGATGAAAGAATATGGAGTTGTTGATTCTTGGACTAAACAGTTCAATGTTAATCTCAACAGAGGAGTAGAAATTACAAGGGTATTAGGTCTCCAAAAGAATGGTAATATATTAGTGGAGGCAATATTATCAAGACCACCTCGTTGTGAGCTCTCTTCATATGACCCTAAGAGTGAACGAGTTAAGAATTTGGGATTTGTGGGAGTTCATACCATTTTCATGTTGATAATTATATGGAGAACCTTGGCTTAATCGACAAACCAAATGAGACAGTTTTCGAAAGGAGAGTGAGCAGGAAAGAGGAAATGCAGGTATAAGCTTGATTTAACTCAAAATTCAACATTTTCTTATCTTAGTTTATCTAATTCTTGGTACATACTAGATAATATTGTGTGGTTATAAGTAAACATGAAGTTCCAAACCTCAATATTCTGTTTTCGGATGTTAATTTGTTATCAAAAGAGCGGTCAGAATTTTTAAATACAATTCTTTTGTTTTGCATGCTGGAATTGGTAAATATAAATGAAAGATTGATGTTATTCCCTTTTCATACAATGAACTTATCACATCTAATCCCTTTTTAATATCAAAGGTGTTTTACTCTTTCCATTTCACTAGACATGCTAAGATTTTTCTGATATGATCTGCCTTCGCCTTTTGATACTCTGTTTTGTTCGTGAAACATTTTGATTCAATGTAAATTAACCAAAGTATAGGATGATGCCAAACATTTAAAAGTTGTATTAGTCATGTAACTGTAGTAGAGTCATGACAGTATAGAACCCCAAATAACTGTATCTTGACGGCAGCCAAACCTCCCTGTTTAACACTCCAGGAGGCCAGAGCACTCTGCGGCATCACCAAAACATACCAAACACCATTGACCAAATATCATAAACAAAACAACAATGGAGTAACAGGTGATCACCAGACTCACCACTCTGTTTACACATGGAACACCAATCTACCACAAACAATCCTTGCACACGGAGATTATCCATGGTTAAAATTTTCCCCTCAGTGGTTGTCCATGTAGAGCAAGCTATCTTCCTTGGGACCTTTGCCTTCCATATAGGCTTCCAAGGAGAAGAATAATAACCAGTAGGAGATAGAGCTTATGATAAGATTTAACCTCAAAATCCACTTGTGGTTGGGGGGGCCATCTTAAAAAGATCCTCTCCAGCTCCTATTTGCAGAATATCAATAGTTGAAGAAACACTGCATAGATTCCAACTCCCAGTCTTCGCAGGGCCTTGTAAATATGTCATTTCCAAAAACAGACCCATTCTGTGACTGCATTACATCTGCCACTGCAGCATTTTTATCCCTGGCCAAATGGAAAGGTTCAGAAAAGCATCATGTCCTCACACCAACAATCGAACAAAAAAAGAATATTAGCACCACTCACCATGACAAACTTTAAAATCTGGACCAGCCTATTTCAACCCTTTTGAATGTATTTCTATAAGTTAACCCCATGGGACATTGACACCAGTGACTCAACTGTCATCCAATTACCCCACATGCTACCATATTTGAAGCAATTACTATACGCTAATAGGCATTCTTCTCAGTCAAATGTTGCCAAAGCCACTTCCCAAGCAAGACTTGATTTAAACGAACCAAGCTTTAAAAACCCAAACCTCCTTCTTGAATGAAACATTGGACGTAGGTGCAGTGAGAAATGGGCAAGTGGTCCCATACTTTAATGTAGGGGTGTGGGTAAGAAGATAGTCTTGAAGACTAAGTAGGTAGGTGACAAATCTAGAGAAACTAAGCATACTAAATATAAATTGTGAGATACAGGGAATAAGAACAATAGAATTCAGGTAGGGATGGTTGTAGAGAAAAAGCTGTAAAGTGGAAGCTGTCAAATTAAGCAAATAGGAGATAGACTTCTTTATAATATAATTTGTCTAGGGGAAGTGACAACCAACTCAGTTAGCATTAATGTCCAAATAGATTTAGAAGAATCCATTAAGAAATAATATTGGGAGGGTAGGAATGAGTTTATTCAAAGTATATCAAAAAGGATAAAGGTTTTTATTGGGGGAGGCTTGAATGGTCATGTTGGTATAGATAGTGGGGAATTGAGGGAGTACATGGAGGGCAGGGATATAAAATAGGAAATGAGCTGCTTTAAGCAGTCTCATTTTCTAATATGCTAGATTTTTTTGGACTCATACTTTTCGATGACTTTAACAACCCATGCACTGTATAGTATTGTATCATGAACAAACAAAAGAGGAGAGTTTCCATAACCCTTTTACTTTCTTCCCCAACTTGAAATGCAGGCTACAAAATTCTGTAATGTCCCATTATGTACTTTCATAACAAAAATTAAAATAAGCATGGGATAGGGTCTCCTTGACTTAGTTCTCTTGAACTATTGGAAAAGCCAATTCTGCTTCTATTAACCATGATTGAGAACCAATTGTCCAAATAGAAAAAGCAAACCCACTTCCTCCACTTTCACCAAAATCTAGTCTGTCTACGTATATGAAATGGCCTAGTTAACATGATCATATATCATTTCAATGTTCCACTTTCAAATTACCCCAAAAACACTGCTATTGAGTTTTCTATCAAGACTTTCATTGGCAATAAACACCAAATAAGGGTTTGCCAACCTTCATTGTAAGCATTTGGGTTTAACACAAGACACCTATCATACATTTAACAGATCAGCCTACACTTTCCATAAGCATATAGACGTTTCCAGCCAAGCTAACATGAGAAAATCCTTGATATTGATGCCACCACTTAGATTTTTTGGAATCCAAGTGACATAAAAAGAATTCAAAGATTTCTCGAACTTGAAGTTATTACAGGGTTCCATTTCTACCAAACCCACTCTATCACTTCAGTAATAACCTTCATTTATTTTGCATTGTTCTCTAACACTTTGTATCTGTCCACCATCTTTCGTAGCAAGACAATTTATCTTACTCTTCTCTCTCTAACAGTTGCATTGCACATTTTACCAATTGCTTTGCTTCAATTTTAGGTCCCCATAAAGAAAGGTACAGAAGCCGCCAATCCACCACCCTCAATTTTCTGCACTTTTCTTTCTTTAAATTTTGATTTCACATGGTTTTCTTCCAAATTTTATTTATTGATTCATGCATTATTTTATTTTCTATTTTTTATGATTTGGATCAATTCTCGCTAGCCACTTAGGGTTTTTTTTGGTACCTTTTGTCCCAGGTTTTCTTTCTTGTTTTATTAATTGCTTCGACTTGGTTATATAGGGTTTTGAGATTTGTTAAGTTGATGATAGAGAGATGTATTTCTTTTTGGGTTTAGGTTTCTAGTTATTTTTTGTAGTAGGTTTTTTTTTTTTTTTTTCTGGGTTAATGCGTCTATATGATGGTTCTTCATGCCCAAAAGAATCAAGTGGATTCTCTCTCTGAATTAACTTCAACTGAAATGAGGTCATTCACACTTAAATTTGAATCTTGTTCATGCCCACAAGATTGAGAGGATTCTTCCTCTGAATTCATTCTGAGGTAAAGTCTCATCCATCTCATCCCTTCATACGTCTGTAATTTAGCAGCCTAATCCGCAAGAAATTTGACAACTTAGTTGCATCCATATTCATAACTTCCTTTTTCTCTGCTTTAAATAGTTGATTGTGTGGATTTGGAAATGGTGAAGGAAAGGTAAATTATTACAAAATATTAAGCAATTTCACAGCATCTGTTTCATCAGCATTTTAGTGCCGAGGTCAATAGGGTGGCGTTATAACCAATTGGGGATTAAGGTAGTTAGAGGTATGTGGGATTAAGTACAAATTGGCTATTGTACTCCTCTTTGGGATTTTTTTTTTGGACCTCAAATTTGGTTATGGATTTGAAGCCAGAATTATTGATCATTTTATAAAGTTTAATACTGTTCAGGTATATGCTCTTGGGTTTCATTTTGATGCATGCATGGAGCCTCAAGGTTTTGCAAATCAACTAGGCTTTTGTAATTTTTAAGTACTCTTTTGTTGCATTTTTCAATTCTGAGTTTCCCTCTAATCTCTTTATAATATTTGTTTGGTATTTTTCTTTTTGTTGGCTTTGCAACAAAATATTCGGTTAGTAGTTTAGACACAGTAAACTCTCTAGGACTCTCTCAATTGTCTTCTTTATCTTGCCTCTTATTAACTCTGGTGGTGTTCAATGTTTTGTTTGTTATGCTTTAATTTTGATATATATATTTATCTCTTTCGTTATATAGTAAAGCAATAATTATTTTTGATAAGTCAACATTGACTTTTTACAAGCATCCTTATGGAATCATTAGGAGGGGGCTAGCAGAAAGATGTGGGAATTGTTATGCATGGAGTCATAATGCAAGGACCTGCAAGAACCAGAAAACCAACAAGAAAAAAGGCAAAAACTAATGTAGATAATGTTGGCTAAATGTGATCATAATTTGTATCTTCATATTCATAACTAATTTTTTGTTCTATTATTTCTGTTTTGATAGTTTAGAAGCAAAGAGAATGGGACATCAGCCTAGGTGAGGCCAAGTGAAAGGTGACTAGGTGAGAGTGCCAGGATGGGACAACATCAACTTCAGGAAAGGAAGAAGGGAAGCAAAAAGTGTTAAGTTGAAGTCTGGATGGGATTTAGTGATTGTTATGTGTTTTGTGATGTATTCAGGGAACAATCCATAATACCAAATTCTCTGTATATGACATTGACAACTGAACAATGTCAATAGGTCACAGCTTTTGTTTTTGATCAGTAGGTACATGTTCATGGAAACTAAAATTCAGTAAGTTAAAATTATGTTGTGAAATTCATGTTCATGATTATGCCCAATTTCTGTTCAGCTGGTTATGTTCATGGTTTTGAAATTCAGAATGCTTCCTTAATATTATGTTTCATATGTTTCTGCCAGGTCCATCTGCTGCTGCCCTGAAATGCTGGTTTGATCAATAAGTGATTTTATATATTTGTTCTGATAGGTTTCTAATTTGTTTCATTCTGCAACAATTATGTTTTCCCCCACCTTTTTAAACCTTCTAATATGCATCCCATACAAAGATCTTGTACTTTTTTTTTCCCAGCCATCAATATCATGGATTTTCTTATTTATTTCATTAAAAATTCAGTGTTTATTTGCGTGGTAGATGCTCATTGATTATATTCTTTTAGAATGATGGTAGAAGCCCTAAAAATTCTACCAATTGCATTGTGAAACTGTTATGGATTAAATTTTGCCACTGGAACTATCAAAGTGATTATCACTCTTAACTCACTGAAAGACTCCTGTGTAGTGCCCTTAAACATATATTGTAGTGAAGAGGAAGAGAATGGGTGGTCAATAAAATTCGAAAAATAATCAAACAATATTTACTAATCCAAGACAATCTACTATTAATTTTTCATTTGAATTTACATTCATCATCAAATAATACGTATAACTAAATTGTAATTTCTTATAGCCTATTGTACACACATTTCACAATCCGTAAGTTTACAATTTACATACACCAACAATCCATAACATTGCATAATTCATAAAACTAGTTTAGATCACTTTAAATTAGAAGTCACATTACACGCTTCAAACATTATATTACGGCTCAAAATACATTAGTTCATCACTTGTACTCTATCAATAACCGAATCACAAGTACTAGGCCAACAAGAACCCAAGATTAACACAAACCGTCATCCTTGTTTTTTTAATTTTGTGATGTATTTTCACTCTTCAGATTTCTTTGACTCTCTAGTAGGCCTTTTATGTTGTGAACCAAGAAATTTACTGAACGTAAAAGTTAGTTAATTCGGGATGACCAATCTCCAGAACTAGAGAAATGAGATAGACATTTTTTTTTCCTTTAGTCTGGAGACATGTTTGGTGGTGCTAGAGATCAAAGTGCAACACAAGTACAACAAGGATCCCCTTCTGCAAATTAGAAACGTGGCCTTATTATTTTGATGAACGAAAAATGGGAAAACGTGACCTTATTGTGGGACTGAGATTCTGTCATGATATTTTGCTATAGTTGGGAAATTATGGTCTTAATTTGAGACTGGTAAAATCTGTGACTGATATGAAAAGTAGTTTGTTGTATGTTTAGAAGCAGTCTTCAATGAATTTTTAGTAAATTTTGTGTTATGATAGGATGTTCTTTATTGTGTAGTTCTATAATCACAACAATATTTTTCACTATGGTTGAGTAGGTAGGTGTTTATCATCTACAATTAACAATTTGCCTGTAGGTGTAAAATATTTTGTGAAATATTTTGTACACCTAGAGTTATTGTTCTTAATTACATGGTTACGTTCAATGACCAAATATACTATGTAAAAAGTTATGGATTATACTTCATAATGATATAGAAAAAATTATTATTAAGCTCCAATACTAATAGCATACAATTGAAAAAAAATACGCCAAATTTAAATTTTCTTCTTATTATCCCTTATTTTTAAGTCCGCTTTACCTTAAATTCTCTTCTTAAAACATCCATATTTTACAATTTTTTTTAGTAAGCATGTTTTGAACTAGACTAGTATTAGCCTAAATTTTATTGGTGTTAATTATATTTTACCTAGGCTGTCCACGGGTAACCTACAATCCACCCACCTTTGCTGCTCGAATTCGAGTCAATCGCTACCCAAACCAATGACCATGGCAGTTGGCAACAAGTAGGGATGACAATTTTGTCCCACCCTTCCTCGCTTCACTCAGCGCGGGTTTTTCCCATCCCACAAAGGTGGTGGAGCGAGGATGGGGCAATATTTTTGCCCCACACCATGAGGCGAAGCGGGGATGAATTTAGACTTTTTAGACCTGCCCCGTCCCAACTCTCCCCGCTCGTTGCTAAGGGTTATAATTGTAAATTTTTCATACTCTAAAACCCTTCTATTTAAACAAACATATCATATTAGTTTATTTTATTCTACTTAATGTAGTTCTTTGCCTTTATTTTGTTATGTGTTATACTATGAGTGTTTTTTTTTTTTTTTGGTGATTGTCTTGTTAAGCACTTGGATATATTATTCAATTTTTTCCAAAAATTGATTTGATTTGATGGGATAAATTTAATTGTAATTTCAAGTATATCTTTATTAATGAAATAGGTTTTATTAAAAAAAATTTGTACTAGTTGTAAGGGCAAATTAACAAAAAGTAGAGTTTTACGAGGTGGGGGTGAGGCTTTGCAGGGCCCCAAAGGGCAAGGATAGGGTGAGAAAGATTTCCCCGTCTTGCAGAGCGGGGCGGGAATGAGGCAAAACAAAACCATGCGGGGTAGGGACAAAGATCCCATCCTTTGACCCTGCCTTGCCCCGCCCCATTGCCATCCTTACGACAAATGTCCTCCAAAACCCATTGGGAGCAGGTTAAGCAATGGGTCTCCCTTTTGAAACTCGATATAAACTTACTCAATCAACCCACCACCAAATATCTTAGAAATCTTATTGGAATCCTACATTTCTACCAAGAATTCAACCCAGAATCACATTGTTGTCCAAGGTTTTGCCTAGATTTGGCAAAAATATTGTGATCTCTACTCAAATTTAGTTGAGATCTTGTGATCTCTGACAAGATGAGGAGGAAAATTAAAGTCTTTGATGAGATTTGACAATTGTCACCTCCTTGATTCCAATTGAAATTGACTCGACTCATACAAAGCCCAACTTGAACCAATTTGATAACCATCTTGCTTGACAATAGTGTTGTATATATAGATATATACAAGGATAGGTTGTAATAATGATGGTTGAGTTTAGAGAATATGGTTTCATAAAGTGAAAATTCAAGTTCTGGAATTTTCTAAGTGAAAATTTGAAATCTGAATTTTTTAGAATTTTCTGGTGACTATTGAGAAAGATTGAAGAGGTTTCAATCTTTATTAACCACTTTATGAAAAAGTAACTAACTCTCCATATGTGCCTTTTCATGAAACATAACGAGGTTTCATAAAATAACTAACTCTCCATATGTGCCTTTTCATGAAACATAACCCTATGGGTATAAATAGAGACTTATGTTCTCTTGAAAAACTAACTTCACAAAATCAAAAGTTGGAGAAAAACACAAGAAATCCGTGGTCATTTTCCAAAATTACTATCTGTAGAATCTAACATCTTGGTTGTATCCTAAAGACAAATTTGCGATAACCTTTTAGTAACAAAAGTGTGGGGGAAAAATATTATCTAAGGAAAACGATATAGTGCCTCAAAGTTATCTACTTTCTTTTATCTTTTCTATTAATCCTGTTCTTCCATTATTACTTTGTGTAATATCCCCAATAATCTTAGACAATATTTCCTATGATGGAAGGAGCAAGTGATGTTTCAACGTTAAAGATGTTGAATCATGAGTTGATGAAATTGGATTGCTTTGATGAAACCAATTTCTCTCGATGGAAAGACAAGATGAAATTCCTACTTACTGCACTAAAACTTTTCTATGTCTTGGACCTGAATTTGATGCATTTTCCTCCTACAAGTGATGAAGATACTAATGAGATTAAGGCACAAAGAAAGAAACGGGAGGAAGATGAATTGATATGCAGATGGCACACTCTCAATACTCTTTCGAATCGTCTCTATGATCTCTACACATCAATGAAATCATCGAAGGAGATTTGGAATGCTTTGGAGGCAAAGTACAAAACTGAGAAAATAGGTACGAATAAGTTTATTATTCAAAAGTAATTTGATTATAAAATGCTTGATAATGTCTCTGTTTTAGATCAAGTGCATGAGTTACAGATTTTGGTCAATAAACTCCGTGATTTGTCAATCATATTCCTGAATCATTCCAAGTGGGTGCAATCATTGCGAAACTCCCACCAAGTTGGAATAATTTTAGGAAAAAGCTTTTGCATATGTTAGAAGATTTCACTTTAGAACAATTTGGACAACATCTTCAAATTGAAGAGGAAAGTTGGGTTAGAGATGTGACTAACATCGATTCTAAAGTGAATGTGAACAATGTGAGCAATGTTCAAAGTGGGAGTTCGAGTAAGACCAATAAGCACTTGAAAGTGAACAAAAGTGGGAGTGGTTTCAAGAAGAACAACTCCAAGAATCCCAACAAGGACAAGAAGAATCGAGCATGTTTCCATTGTGGAAAGAAAAGCCATTACATTTGCGAATGTAAACTCTTAAAGAACAAGAAAAAGGATGAAGAAGGCAATACCATTGAAACGAATGTCATTGAGGACATTGTTGCTATAGTAAGTGACATAAATATTGATATGATCACTGAAATTCATATGGCTATGATTGCTAATCCTTTTGATTGGTGGTTCGATTTGGGTGCAACGGTGCATGTGTGCAACAACAAAGAGTTATACAAAACTTATGACGAGTCTTCCATAGAACAACAAGTGCTAATGGGAAACCATGATAAAGCAAAGGTTCTTGGAAAGAGTACCATTGAAGTGAAGATGAGTTCCGGCAAGATGATGATCTTGACCAATGTTTTTCATGTACCCAAAATTAAGAAGAATCTTGTATCTGCAAATTTGTTATATAAGAGTGGTCTAAAAGTTGTACTTGAATCAAACAAGTTAATCTTGTCCAAGAATGGGATATTTGTAGGAAATGGATATATTACTGATGGCATGTACAAACTAAGTATTATTAATAAAGAAGTTTCTAATTGTGCTTATATTGTTGATTCTTTATTTGTGACATGCTAGATTGAGACTTTTAAATTTCAAATTCTTGAAATTTATGTCAAAGCATGATATAATTTATATAAGCATGATGATTTGAATTGAATGGTGTATTAACTAGAAATGATGAATATTTCTAAATGTATATTATTATTTGTGAGGAACATGTCATAATACACCAAAGTGCAGTCCCTTATACACTATAATAAAATTGTTTGGTTAAAAAAAGAGAACTCTATTTGATATGGTAAATGCCATAAACTTGAGTGCAATCAAAAGTTCTTATCTGATCAATGGGAAGAAGCTTTGCTTAGTATATACTATGTGTATAATAGAGTTTCATCTCAAAAGTATTTCATATATGTTATGAAATAAGAAAGTGACCAAATGCTTATCATTTTAAACTGTGAGGGTATAACCCTTAAACGAGTCATGAACTCATAAGAATGCTAATATGCATCAAAGATGTGCTTGTTAAAGGTATTGAGAATTAACATTAAGGGATGTTAAATTCATTGTGATTAAATTCTGCCATGTGTGGTTGATGTCTTGAGTTTAAACAAGTACATATTGTGATCCTATTTTAGAAGTACCTCTTTGTAAAATAAAGAGAGTACAAGTGAGTTCATTAATTGAACATTCAAGGATCAATAATGAAATATTGATTATTATGTCTCCACATATAATTTAAGTATGCATCGTATAGATGTAAAGTGACTTTCTTAAAAGTGATCTTGGTAAGGAAGTTTGCTTGAAAGACCTGTGGGTTTTGTACCTCCCTAATTAATTAAATGAAAGTCTTTTATGAATGAGAATCAAGTAAAGAAAATCTCATCGTGTTGAGATTTGAGTAATCTCATTGTGTTGAGAATTTGCTTCTTAGATTTTAATATCTTTAAAGAAGTAAAGACACTTTGATTCCAATATTAAATAAGGAGATTACTGGAATGGTGGATGCATAGCTTGAGTTTGCTAATGTATTAAGTACATATTGTGTATCATGTATGGAATTAAACTAGACATTACCTTCACAGTATGTAGACTTTCAAAATTTCTAAAACTTGAGGTTCATCACTAGAAAGTACTTAATTGTGATGAATATCTATTATATAGAATATTCAAGTTTAATTCTATTATTGATGTGAGTGATAATATCTATGTCTAGTTAGATAATCACTACATGTGGGGGTGCTACGTGTAAGCATTAAAGAAATAAAGTGTATTTCTTACTCTACTATAGAATTAAATTGAGAGCATTGGTTACAATGGTAACGGACAAGGAAACCAATTGGCTAAGGTTTTGATAAATTGTCGTGGCCACGACCATAGTAAGCCATTCCTTATACTGTAATTGTGAAACCACAATGCATATGGTATACATAAGTTGTATGCAATGTGAACTTAGACTTAAGAGTCTAAGACAAGAATACGTAAGACAAGTCAAATGTGGTTGGACTAGTCCATTGCCTACATAATTCTATATATAAAATAAGTCCTTTATCGAAGTGTGTCTCGAGACTTGGTAAGGATAACATCCATTGGAATGGGACTAAAACCCTTCTTTTAAGAGAATCACCAATAGTGAGAACCCAACCTCGAATTAATTTAATCTAAAAAGGTTTAAAGGGTAACAACTAGCTATTGATACATGGTTAGTAAGAGCACTAAATTTGTGTCTCATTCAGGATGGATTAGTGCAGACTGTTATGATGAAATTGAGGATGAGTTTTAAACTATTAATGAAGTTCATAAATCACAAATGTCTGTGTAACAGGGACATAAGAAGGAACTTCACCTTTGTGAACATAGGAGTGGTGCCGCTTCTAGCCAGAGTAAAAAGGTTTTCTCTTGTACATGTTCACTAAACCAAGTAAAGCACAAGACCATAATAGTGCTAACAACTTGGATTTCTAAATGTGTTGTGAATGTTCTCATGTGCGTGTTTTCGATTTCAACATATAAGAGTTTTGGTTTAAGCACCAAGTCACCATTAACTATGTTGATTTCTTGAGCAATTACACTAAAGGGAGGTTTAAGTTGAAAGACACCTTCCATTATGCATGATAGGATATCAATCAAGTGAGATATATATTATTACAACCTAGAGGGGGATTGTTGTATATATAGGTATATACAAGGATATGTTGTAATAATGATAGTTGAGTTTGGAGAATATGGTTTCATAAAGTGAAAATTCAAGTTCTGAAATTTTCTAAGTAAAAAATTGAAATCTAAATTTTTTAGAATTTTCTGGTGACTATTGAGAAAGATTAAAGAGGTTTCAATCTTTGTTAACCACTTTATGAAAAAATAACTAACTCTCTATATGTGCATTTTCATGAAACATAATGAGGTTTCATAAAATAACTAACTCTCCATACATGCCTTTTCATTAAACATAATCCTATGAGTATAAATAGAGGCTTATGTTCTCTTGAAAAACTAACTTCACAAAATCAAAAGTTGGAGAGAAACACAAGAAACATAAGAAATCCTGTGGTCATTCTCCATAATTACTATATGTAGAACCAAACATTTTGATTGTATCCTAGAGACAAATTCGTGATAACCCTTTAGCAACAAAAGTGTGGGGGGCAAATATTGTTTAAGGAAAACGATATAGTGCCTCCAAGTTATCTACTTTCTTTTATCTTTTCTATTAATCTTGTTCTTCCATTATTACTTTGTGTAATATCCCCAACAAATAGGTCCTTTGATTTGCCACTTGACGGAGTTGGATTGAGTCTAGATTGGGCACAAACACAACTCGAAACAACCCGTTGATAGCCTTAAATTTTTACCCATAAGAAAGTGTTGCTTTTCAAAACCAATTAAATGTTGGTGTGATGGTCCTTACTAAAAGTTAGAAAAATCTTTGCCGCTAATTTGTTTGATTAAAAAGTAATTGCCGGTAAAACAAAACAGTTCAAAAAGTAAGAAGAAAAAAAAGACAGTCAACCAAAGCGATATCGTTTTCAGAACACTGTCTATCTCTATCTGTTTACGCCATTCCCAAGTTTTTTCAAATCGAAAATTTCAGAAAAGCTTGAAATTGGTTTAGGGTTAGGAATGTCAGACTATCTCCCAGAGGAAGTGGTGCTGGAAATTCTGCACAGACTTCCCGTCAAATCCCTAATTCGATTCAGGTGCGTTTCAAAATCATGGAACTCTTTAATTACAACCCCTGCCTTCATCAATTCCCACTTTTCCTCCAATTCTTCCAACTCAAACAAATTAATTGTTAGGCACTGCGTTGATAAACCCTATTTAGAGCACTACAAATTAATTGACGATAACAATGACTCCTCATCTGATCAAATTCAACACATTGATTTCCCACTAACGAGTAGTCGTATAAACCATTTTATGTTAATCGGTTCCGTGAATGGATTGTTCAGTCTTTTTGAACTAGAGCGCTACGTTCTTTGGAATCCCTCTATTAGAAAATTTATAACCCTTCCAAACCCTTGCATTTCTGTCAAGACTCACGGCCGCGTTAAGTGTCGTTCAGCATTCGGGTTTGATCCACGGACTAATGATTATAAGGTGGTGAGGATTGCATTTCGATGCGGAACTAAAAGGACTGAAGAGGCCAAAGTGCCTCTGGTCGAGGTTTACTCTCTTAATGAGGGATCTTGGAGAATAACAAGTGCTGGCGACTCTTTTTCACCCGGGATTAGTTTTGATGACTGGGGGCGACCATCAGCTTCTTTAAATGGGGCTGTCCATTTTGTAGTGAATGATAGGGATGATAACTTTTGTCCATTAGTTTTGTCATTTGACTTAGGTGATGAGGTTTTTCGTGAGATATCAGTGCCAAATGGTGCATTCGGTATGAGGGATTATGTTCATACCTCAGTAATTGGAGGATCGCTTTCTCTTTTATGTCATGATACTTATAGGCATACAGTGAACAACTGCTGTTCCATTTGGGTGATGAAAGATTACGGCATTGTTGATTCTTGGACTAAACAATTCACTGTTAATCTTGACGGAGGACTTATAAGGGTATTAGGTCTACAGAAGAATGGTAATATATTAGTAGAGGCAGAACTACCACTTCATTGGGAGCTGTCTTCGTATGACCCTAAGAGCAAACAAGTTAAGAATTTGGGAATTTGTGGGAGACCATACTATTTTTGTGTTGATAATTATATGGAGAACCTTGTCTTGCTTGACAAGCCGAATGACGCAGTTTCCAAAAGGGGAGCGAGCAGGAAGAGGAAATGCAGAGATAAGCTTGATTCAAGTCAACATTTCAGCATTTGCTTGTAAGTAAACATTTTCATACCTCAATATACTGCTTTCAGATGTTAATTTGTTATTGAATTGGTATAAAGAGTGGTCAGAACTGTTAAATGCAAGTTTGTGGTTGTCGTTGATGATGAGCTCAGACATTTGCAAGACGGAAACGGAAAATATAAATGAAAGGCTGTTGTGATTATCTTTTTCTATACACAGAACTTGTCACATCTAATCCATATTCAATATCAATTATTTTTTTGCTCTTTCTGTTTTATTAGGGTTGCTAAGATTTTTCTGATATGATCTGCCATGGCCTTCTAATACCATGTTTTGTAAATGACTTGTTGTTTTGCACTAATGTAAATTCAACAAAGTATGGGATGATGCCAAACCTTTAAAATTTGTTGTAACCATGTAACTTTTGGTAGAGTTATAGCATTTTGCTTAGGGTTTTGTTTTGTTTTTTTAATTAAAAAAAACACTAAGCTAGAAACTAATATAACTAAATAGGAAAAAGAAAACACAAAAGCTTCAAGGCTTATGTGAATTTTGCTGGAGCAATTGGTTTAGTAATTACTCCTTGGTTGTATGGAACTTATCTCCTTTGTGAATTTTGTAGAGAAAGAAACTTACGTAATTTTGAGGTCGTGGAAGCCACCAGTCACCCAAAATCATCTTTCCTATGAACTTTGTTTGAATTGTCTTTTGTTTTGGGTCATAGCAAGATACATTATTGTAGACATTGTTGATTCTCTTTCTCTTAGACTGGAACTTTTTTCTCTTGTGTTTCTTTGGGATTTACTTTGTGTCCATCTTTGTATCTGAAGTAATTCCCTTTTAATATAAAATTCCATTTTATATATAAAATACTCTTTCTTTTTAGTCTGCTAAGTGTTGTTTAGATGTCCTTGTAGTTGTTCTTTTCTTTTTCTTTTTTTTCTCTCTCTTTATTTATTTAGGGTGATGCTCACTTATTTTTTTGGGTTGAGCTTATTGAGGGGCATGAATAAACCTATAAGCGAGGATAGTTCAAAATTTGAAAATAAGTATTATTGATGTGAATGGCATTCACTTAGTTTGGTGTACCTATTGTATGCCCCCTTTGTTCATGGGTGATCTTTTTTCATTATTCAATGAAATTTTACTAATAAAAAAATAAAAATTAAAGGAATATTTAATGAAGCATAAAGGACCAGCTTATGATTCCTTTTCTATCTATGTGCTGCTGTCTAATTAGCTTGTATTGCTTTTGTTCATTGAATCAAATCTTTCCTTGAATAATCTATTACATTATTAATCTATTTGTCTATTACCCAACTGATGTTGACTTGTGTAATTAGTGGCAAATGCTCAATTGTTATGCCTCTTTACTGCCATTAAATTATCAGTGTTTGTGGGATGGATTTAATATTCTACTAGATGTAATTGACGTTTTAAAGCTTATTTGTGAATGCATGTGATTTTGTATCAACTCTGTTTGTGTCAATACTTAGTATCCTAAATTTTGTACACAACTTGAATAAAAAAAAAATGGAAGGTTGTATTAGGTTAATGGCTGGCATATAATTTAGTCACGACTTGAATTTTCCATAAACCCTTTACTTTCTCTCCCAACTTGAAATGCAGCTAAGTACCCACCCTGCACAACATTGTATTACTTCCTTCATGTTCACCAGAGTGAGACCGTCTAATGGATTTATGAAATAGCCCTATTTAACTTTGTCATATAACATTTCAGTGTCCAGGTTACAAATTACTTTAAAAACACTGATATTGAGTATGCTATGCTATCAAAAACATTCATTGGCAATAAACACCAAATAAGGGATTTTCCAACCTTGAATGAAAGCATTTCGGTCTCTCACAAGACACCCATTGCACATTTAAACGATTATCCAACACTTTGTTTTTGGTTTAAGTGAAGAGATTAGCCTACACCTTTGCCAATAAGAATATAGACATTTCCAACGAAGCTAATATGGCGAAAATCCTTGATATTAATCCCATCACTTTTATTATTATTTTTATTTGGAATCAAAGTGACATAAATAGCATTTAAAGATTTCAAACTAGTAGTTATTATATAACACCATTTCCCCAAAACTCACCCAACCACTGCACTAAAAACATTCATTTTACATTAATATCTAACTCTTAATCTCTGGGCACCATCTCTATTAGCAAAAAAAATTATCTTACTTTTCTCTGTCCAACAGTTGCATTGCACATTTGCTTCAAATTTAGTTCCCCAAAAAGAAAGGTGTGGAAGCCAATCCACCACTCTCACTGATCTGAATTTTTTATCCCTTTAAATTTTTATTTCACATTGCTTTCTTCAAAATTTTTGTTTATTGATTTATTGATTATTTTGATTTTCCAATTTTATGATTTGGTTCATTTCTCACTAGCCAATTAGGGCCTTTCAGGCACCTTTTTTTCCCCAGTTTTTCTTTCTTCTTTTATCAATTGCTTTGACTTAGTTTCATTGGGTTTTTGACATTTTTTAAGTTGATGATAGAGATATGTGGGTTTATTTTTGGGTTTGGGGTTCTAGTTATTTTTGTATCTCATTTTTTTCTTTGGTAATGCATCTATTTGATGCTTCTTCATGCCCAAAAAGGATTCTCTCTGAATTCACTTTAACCAAGATGAGGTCATTAACACTTAAATTTGATTCTTCTTCATGCCCAAAACATTTGGAGGATTCTTTCTCTGAATTCACTTTGAGATTAAGTCATCCACCTCAGCCCTTCATTCATTAGTAATCTTGCTTTCAAGATATTTGATGTGTATACATCTTCCTGACTTCCTTTTTCTCTTGTTTGAGTGGGTTGATTGTGTAGATTTTCTATAATGGGTTGCTTTCTAATATGACATTTATTGGTTTTACTCAGTTGTTCGATTATCTTTGTTTCTCAACCATCGAAGCCTTTTGTGTATATATATTGCTACCAAATTTTCAGGTTGACATCTGATGAAGCTAGAGTACACCTGCTACAAGAGGCAAGAGAACAGCAACAAGAAGTAGTACAACTCGAAGAGACAGTACGCCAGCAACAAGAGGCAATGCTATATCAACAAGAGGCAATACAACAGCAGATGGAGAAAATGGCCTCTTTTAAATCACAATTGGAGAAAGCGGCTGATTTTAAATCAAGATTGGCCCATTTGATTCAGCGATTAGGGGGTCCAGGTGGTTATTACTTTGTTGTGCTTTTGTTATAGATATATTATTTGTTTTATAATGTAAATTACTTTATTTAGTATTTATAGTTGTGTTATAATGTTAATTGGAGTTATTTATCTTATATTTTAGGCTGGAGACATATTTAGTGGTTTTGGAGATCAAAGTGCAACACAAGAACAACAAAGATCCTCTTCTGCAGGTCAGGAAATGTGACCATGTGGACACTGGTAAAAAGTAGCTTGTTGTATATTAAGTAGTCTTCAATGAATTTAGTAAAATTTGTATTATGATAGAATATCCTTTGTTAGATGATTTTGATGTGATTATTATTATTTTTTGTTTTTCTAAAATCTTTTTCTTGGGGGGGGGGGGGGGGGTGGAAGAAGAAAAATAGAAAGGCTACTTTTGTTGACCAAACATACTACCTAAATAGTTATGAAAATTACAATTTACCTCCTATAGCATATAATTAAATTTAAAATAAGACATGTCCAATTCATATTTTTCTCTTCATACAGTGTACCCTGTTTAGCCTTCTTTACCTTACAAATTCATTTTTTTGACCAAAAACTATATGTAATGGTAGCCACTTTGGATGCATTTACCACACAAAATTTTGAATATATAAAATCATGACACATGAAAGTGTCCAAAGAAAATTGGCATTAAAAATGAATCTGAGACCAAAGGAGATGAGAACTTCAGAAAGAAGGGGCGAAAGCCTCATTGTGGTAGGATGGTAGCAAACATGATTTCAAATCTCTCTCTATGCTTGATACACCAACTCACTACATCAAGAAAAGAGAATATCATTCCTTTTTTTCTTTTTTTTTTAAAGGACGAAAATTGGTATTTTTTTAAGGAATGTGTCTCTGTTGTTATTTTACGTTGTTAAATCGAGATTCGATAACCAAAGGGATATATTATCCTATGAGGGGATTGAGATAAGGTAACCCTCTATACTTAACCTTTCTCTTCTTTGTGCAGAGGGGACTACATGCATTTGCATCAAGTGAGGATTGAAAAAAGTTTGCATGGAGTGGTCATTTGTATTAGAGCTCCAAAAATTACTCACACTTTCTTTGCGTATAACAAGTCTTTAGCCGAACATCCATGAATGAGTGCATAAAAATCCAAGATATTTAGACAATATGAGGATGCCTCATGTCAAAAATTAAGCTGTAAGAAAAAAATAATTTTCTTTAGTGAAAATATGTTAGTTGTGGGATTGAGTTTGGCTACAAAATTGGTTTGGTTGTAGCCTAATGCTATTATTAACAATATGAAGATGACATGTGTTCACTTACTAAACCACACTGAAGTGATTGTATATAATTATTTTAAGTGAGTCATGTGTATTGTACATGACAAAGACACATGTTATCTTCCTATTATTAATTGTTGTAGGCTACAACTAAGTTTGTATCCAAACTTTGTTCTTAATTGAGAGGCAAGAGGAAATCAAAATCTTGCTAGGAGTTCCAACAATGAAGTGGTATGAAAAATACCTTGAATTTTCCTTTGGAATTTGACGATAAAAAAAACGAGCATTTATTGAAATAAGAGAGAGCGTATGGACTACTGAAGAAGCTTCAAAAGTGGAAAAAGAAGCTGCCATCTCAAGTGAAATTCTAATCAAGGTAGTGGCCTAAGCCATTTCTACATTCGCTACTAGTTGTTTTAAACTCTCAAAGGAATTATACAAAGAGTTGAGTTCTAAAATGTGAGAATTCCAGTAGGGTCGTATGGATAAAGAAAGGAAAATCAACTGGTTTAGATGGGACAAAATGTAAGTACCCAAGTCAAAAGCGGGAATGGGATTTTAGGCGCTTCATGAGTTTAATTTAGCTTTATTAGCAAAGGAGGGTGGCAGTTAATGAATGATAGCAATTCACTTCTTTATTGAGTAAACAAAGCCATATATTTTCTAACAAGCAATTTTATGGAGGCGAATCTGAATGACGCTGGTTCATATGCTGCTTCTTTTTTTTGGGGCCGGGGGGGGGGGGGGGGGGGGGGGGGGGGTTAGAAAATGCTGCTTATATAGAAAAACTAAAGAGGAAAGTCAAATAGAGATTTAAAGGGCATACCCTCTCATAATACAAACCAGTAGAAACATAAAGGAGAAGTAAAGATAAAATGATAAATCAACAGGAGGACGACCAAAATAAATGACGGTCTTGGTCAGTGCTCAATCCCTTCCTAGCCAGTAAGTCTGCACACTTGTTGGCTTCACGAAAGCAATGCTTCGTCTTCACCTAATGAATCCGGTTGATGAGGGTCCTACAATCCATGACAAGAGAAGCATGGTGTAAAATATAGTTAAACTCTTTTGTCACCCAACCAAGAACAACTTTAGCATCAACTTCAATTTCAACAGCCAACTGGTTTGAATTAACACAAAGCATAAGCCCATCCCTTAAAGGCCAAAGTTTTAAGGGAAGGGCTTATGCCTGGAGGATAGCTTATGGTGCTTAGTATGCGTATGAGATGGAAAATAGTTGATGTAATAAAAGTCAAGATTTGGAGTGACAAATAGCTCTCCACCCCAATATCTTATATGCTAGTATCAACAGTAAAGCTCCACCTCGAAGTTGTAATGAGCTCATTGATTGATCATAGATGAACTTCTCCATAATTTGTGAAGGTTTTAGGTTTATTTCTTTTGTTAGTACAAGCTCCACCCCGAAGCTGTAGTGAGCTCATTGATTGATCAACAATTTTAAGTTGCTGTGGAGGTGGGTGTACATTATTTCTCCCCTCAATTTGGGTGTTTTGCCTAGACTTTTTATAAAAGACCTGTTACATTTCAACTAATCTGATTTTTTTTTTAAATAAAAAATCTAAATTTGAAAGGAAAATTAAAAAATACTTGCAACTTTCAATGGCAAAACATACCGTCTATAAAAAGTTTTAGTTCATAATGATTTAACGAAAGTTACGATTTATCCCTTAGGTCTAATCCTATCATAATATACTATTGTTTAGTCATATAATAATAATAATAAAAAACGATATCTGATTGTTGATGGGTACTCCCTCTTCTCTTAGACAGTAGAAGTTCTTTGTCCCTTCCTTACGAAGGAGTGTTTTGTTTTTGTCTCTCTAGGGATAACAAGTTTATCTCTAGAGCTTGTGGGGTTTTTCTTGTGGGATTAGGGGAAGCAATTTTTTGTCTCCTCTTGTGTATAGTTCTTTTTCATTCTTTCTTCCAACCTATCTTAATGGAGGAACTCATAGATACTTGGCGAAATATGTCTCTCTCAGAGAGGAAGGATTCAGGTTTTACCCTTTGAAGTGATCAATGATCTCAGAAGTTCATCTTGAATCTTTGCTATTAGTGTGGCAAGCTGAGTCACGATGACAAGAGCTGTGAACTATCAATTCAAAGCAAAGGCACCTTATGAATTTCAGAACAACAAGTTGGTCCATCACTTTGGGCTTCTCCACACTGTTCAACAAGGAAAGGTGTAATCATGGTGCCTAAGATGTTTAAGAGGACCTCATCTCAACCTGCATGGAGCGAAAAGGAGACTGCCGACTATAGTGAATCCGGCATAGTAGCTTTGACTAAGGGAGGCAGCGATGAAATGGTGCAAGAAAACGTTGAGACGGTGCAAGAGGACGTTACATCAGTTATGGAATCCGAGTTTTGAGGAATTGATTCCTCATTAATGTTAACATTGCGTTCAAAGTTGGTAGTGGTTTCAAACTCTACAACTACTATGGGAATTTCTAAAAGTCTGAAATCCCAACCAATCATTAAAGAGTCCAACCCATTTAATGCACCTCTTATTTTGGTTGTGGAAGTAAAGAGTGATATGTTGGCAGCAAAAATAAGTGATATTGAAGCAGGATTACCCATGCATGACAGCTAACCAATTATTGCTCCTATTAACTCTAATTCCCAACAATCCCAACGGCAAGTGTTTAATACAGTCAATATTTCAAACAAGGAAAAACTCTCAACATCAGCAATTGAGGGTAATGAGCCAAATCAGTCCAATCGGCCTCCACACTGCAAGAGGACGTTACATCAGTTATGGAATCCAAGTTTTGTGGAATTGATTCCTCATTAATGCTAACATCGCGTTCAAAGTTGGCGGTGGTTTCAAACTCTACAAGAGGACATTACATTAGTTCTGGAATCTGAGTTTATGGAATTGATTCCTCATTAATGCTAACATTGCATTCAAAGCTGGTGGTGGTTTCAAACTCTACAACTACTATGGGAATTTCTAAAAGTCCAAAATCCCAGCTCATTAAAGAGTCCAGTCCATTTAATGCACCTCTTATTTTGGTTGTGGAAGTAAAGAGTGATACGTTGGTAGCAAAAATAAGTGATATTGAAGCAGCATTACCATGCATGACTGCTAACCAATTATTGCTCCTATTGACTCTAATTCCCAACGACAAGTGTTTAATGTGGTTAAAATTTCAGACAAGGAAAAACTCTTAAAAACAGCAATTAGGGGTAATGAGTCGGATCAGTCCAATTGGCCTCCACACTGCGCCATTTGGAAACTACCTCCATGGCCAATCCTAAAGGTGAACTTTAATGGTGCTATGTTCCGAGAACAAATTTTAATGGGTGTGGGAGTTGTAATTCAAGATGATAAGGGTCAGGTCGTAGAATCCATGGACGAGAAAATCACTTTGCCCTACTTGGTTACTGTTGTGGAAGTGATTGCAGCTAAGAGAGCACTCAGGTTCGCTCTAGATATCGGTCTCTCACCTATTGTCCTCAAGGGGGATTCCAAGAACACTATAGATGCCCTAATGTGGGAGGGATCATTGTTGGCGGACTACGGACACTTGGTGGATGATGCAAAGAGGTTAGCAAATCAGTTTGAATCCATGGAGTTTAGTCATATCAAAAGAGAGGATAATAGTGTGGTTTACAACATTGCTAGACATGCAAGACATGTTAGCGAGTTATCGGTGTGGACGGACGATGTTCCTCCACACCTCTACGCTATAATTCAAGCCAAATCAGCCTTTCGTTAAATAAATTATAGTGCTCTTTCTCCACCCAAAAAAAAAAAAAAAAAAAACTTCTTTTGATACTGTTTACTATATATTTTTAAAAAAAAAAAAAAGTGTTATAGTATTTAAAGCATTTTGACAAATGATATTTAGATGCTAGACATATCTATGAAATATATATGTCTATTGGTTGATCTTGTAATATTTTGTCAAGTAAACTAAAAATTGTTCATAATTTAATACATCATTATTATTCCATTATATATATTTTTAATTGAATTTTAATTATACTTTATATTTAAATATCTATTAAAATCTTACCAAATCATATTTCATTTACAAACAAAAATGTAATAAATACCTATTATTAGGGGTGTCCAACCAAACCTAGTACCTGACCAACCTGCCTTACTTGGCTGACTCGACCCGAAAACCGACTAACTTGATGATAGTAATGATCAACAGCAAGTCTCCACCTCTAAAACTTGAGACCGGTGGGTCAATTGACGGGTCTAAGCATGGAAAACCAATTTCCAACCAACCTGACTATTTACACACTAGAAACTTGCTGTTTTCCATTAATTGGAGTGGTTAGTTGGTCTGATTTTGGCCAATCTGTCGAGATCTTATAAGATCCGACTAAAACCTATAGATTTTGTTTACGCAAAATCCAATGACATTTCGCACAATTTGAAATCAATCGAGACCTGACCGAAAATTGAAGACATTTGACCACCCAAACTGCCTTCTTCTACCGATAGGTAGCGAGTCTAGGTATGGGAGACCCGAAGTGATTGGGTCGATTCTAAGTTGGGTACAAACCCGACTCGTGGACAGCCCAACTATTAATAATAACCATAATTATTAAATTTTAGAATTAGACAAAAAATAAAAGATTGAAACAATTAATTATATCATGTATAACTTTACCATGCATTGTAACTATTTTTTTTTTTTTAAATCTCATACCCTCTCTTCATTCCTTTCTTTTTTATGTGCGTTTGTTTCTTAATGTTTTTTAAAAGAAAAGGAAAAAAAAAAACCAAAAAGAAATCCGAAAAAGCTTGGTCTTAAAAAAACACACACACTCAAAACCAAGCAAATATTAGAGGTTTCAATGGCGGGAGTCTTCCCCTTGATTTTTTTTTTGGTAAAAGAAAAAGGATTTTGCTAATGTGTGCCATAAGGGTATGTAATAATTTTCCTTTTTAGAAAATTTTTTTTTGAAAATTGAAAAAATATTCTAAGAAAATATTTTCAAAAATGGATGACTTAACGTGTGCTTTTAGACCATACATTAACCGGACCCAAAGAAAAATCTTGCCGCTAATTTGTTTGATTATTCTTTTTGAGTAAAAGAAATTGCACGGTTTACAACAAAACCGCAGTTCAAAAAACAAAAATAAAGCAAAACAATGAATCTCAAACCAAAGCTTGAAATTGAAATTTCAGAAAAGCTTGAAATTTGATTAGGAATATCAGACTATCTCCCAGAGGAAGTGGTGCTGGAAATTCTACACAGACTTCCTGTCAAATTCCTAATTCGATTCAGGTTCGTTTTAAAATCATGGAACTCTCTAATTACAAGCTGTCTTCATCAATTCCCATCTCGCTTGATCACTTTTACTTCCCTCAAACTCCAACAATTTAATTGTTAGGCACTGCGTCGATAGGCCTTATGTAGAACACTACAAATTAATTGACGACAACAATGACTCATTTGATCAAATTCAAAGCATTGAGTTCCCACTCACGAGTCGTCGTATCCAACATTTTGTGTTAATTGGTTCCGCGAATGGCTTGTTCTGTCTTCATGAACGTGAGCACTTTATTCTTTGGAATCCCTCTATCAGAAAATTTATTACCCTTCCAAAGCCTTGCATTATTGTCAAGACACACGGCAAAATTGCATGTCGTTTAGCATTCGGGTTTGATCTGCGAACTAATGATTATAAGGTGGTGAGGATTGTATTTCCATATAGAACTGAAAAGTCCAAACCACCTGTAATAGAGATTTATTCTCTTAATGAGGGCTTTTGGAGAATAACTAGTGCCCCTTTTCTGCGGGGTTTTGGTTTTTCTGAATGGTGTCGACCGGTAGTTTTTTTAAATGGGGCTGTCCATTTTGCGGTATATGATACGACCAAACCCAGTGGTCCATTAGTCTTGTCATTTGATTCGGGTGATGAGGTTTTTCGCTTGATATCATTGCCAAATGATGCATTTAATTAGCCGCGGGGTGATTTTCATACCTCAGTAATTGGGGGATCTCTTTCTTTGTTACCTCTTAAAAACACGGTCAAGAAATACTGTTCCATTTGGGTGATGAAAGAGTATGGCGTTGTTGATTCTTGGACTAAACAGTTCACCATTAATCTCAATGGAGGAAAAATTATAAGGGTATTAGGCCTCCAAGGGAATGGTAATATATTAGTAGAGGCAAAAGAACCATTTGGTTGGGAGCTGTCTTCATATGACCCTAAGAGTGAACAAGTTAAAGAATTTGGGGATTTGTGGTAGGCCATACTATTTTTGTGTTGATAATTATATGGGAATGAGCAGACTAATCACGTTCAGCATTTCTATGTAGTAAGTTAGACAACGTTTTGAAGAATTATAGAAAATAGCATCTCGAGTTTTAGAAAATCGAGATCCATTTAAAAACTTGAGCTTAAAAGACTCGCTTTCCATTATTTTCTACTGGGTGAGGTGGACAAAATTGCCATCTGGATCTCGAGTCTTAAAGACTCGAGATCCATAAAATAAAAATACTTTTTTTTTTTTTTGAGATCCATAAAATAAAATTTAATTATATAATTCTAGGATCTCGAGTCTCGAGTTCCACTGGGGAAAATTACAAAAACATAACACTCTTAACACTCAGCCCGTATAACACAAGTGTAACACTCTCTAACAACATTCTCACCCAAAAACAGAGCATCCTCACTGAGTCTCTCAGCCTCACTAACTCTTACCCTCACTAACTCTCACTCACCCATAACTCTCACACCACATTGCCTCTCACTCTCACTCATCACACTGCCTCTCTCACTGCTCTTCCCTCTCAAGAAATTGATATCTCAGGTAAGGGTTTTGCATAATTTGATTGTCATTGTAGTTGGGTATTAGTTGTCTATGGGTGTGGGTTAAAGAGTTTGACTATTTATTTTGTACATAGTTGACATAACTTAGTTAATTTACCAATATTGTGAGTTATAGAAGTTTGTTGTGTTAGTGTTAATTTTTTGAGTATTTATTTGCTTATTTTGTTATGAAAATTTATTCATCATTTCTAGGTTTTTATTTTTATCATGATCTTACAAGTTTTTTTGACTTTATTCATCATTATTTTGGGTATGAAATGGGTAGTGATTGAATGTAATGAATAGGTATCATAATCATACTCCTAAAAGTAATTCTTAAAATGCAGTGACCTACAATACATGATTGTATAAGGAACCATGGGTATAAGGAACCATGCAGTGACCTACAATACATGACTCATAATCTTACAAGTTCTATGTATTCTTTAAATATATATATTTTCCTTACCTTTTATTTTTCGCGGTTGCTCCACTAGATATGTTTCAAATTTGCTTCTGAAGCCAAACTTAGAACCATGGGTACCACAAGTTACATAATGGCTATAAAACTACTAATTACCTATGAAAATTATGGCTTGAATATGTTCAGCCTTAAGATTGCATTAATTTTTTTTCCCCTACATTACAACTATGTGATTTAACTAACATAGTAACTTGACTTGAACAAGTTCACAATGCCTGAAATTGATATAATCCTATACCACGGTCATCCGCTTAAGAATGCCAATGCGAACAAGGGATGCCATTTGAAGGGCCGGGTATAAAGACCTATTATACCCAAATTGATCGTAGGTTGAAGACCCTTGAAGAGTTGAAGAAGATTGTCATGGAAGAGTTGTGTGAGAATCCTGCTATACACAACATACAAATTACTTATCGTATGTCGAACAAAGGATCTGCTCATTTAAATGAAAACTTGTTAAATTATAGGGTAGAAACGCTAACCACATTGCTTGTCTTGGTTCAAACGATGAAACTACAACAAAGTTTAAAACAATAATACAAATAGCAATCAAAAGACTTTACAGGGTGCAATTTCCCTAGCTAATGCATCAGATTTTAATCCACCCAAAAGACTTTCCCATGAGCAAACAAATGTTAATGAGCATCTACAATATTTCAACTTACTTTTTTTTTTATAGGTAAAAATAATATTATTGAAAAGAGACTACGTCATGAAAATAAATATGAAATAGCCTAAAGAACCTAAAGAATTACAATGGGTTAATATCTACATATGAGTTGACTCTATGAAGGAGTGAATAGAAATACTATCAGTAAGACCTGCTACAAAAGACCACTCATAAAGAGAACTAATGAAGGATACAACATTTCTACTTACACTTCCTGATAGCATGAACTTGCTTTTGCCAGCTTATGAACATCTATAGAATTTCT
This sequence comes from Quercus rubra, assembly GCA_035136125.1. Classification (NCBI taxonomy): domain Eukaryota; kingdom Viridiplantae; phylum Streptophyta; class Magnoliopsida; order Fagales; family Fagaceae; genus Quercus; species Quercus rubra. The sequence continues at coordinate 28,836 of JAXUIC010000025.1, forward strand.
ACCTACACCTCCATAATATTGTGATCAAAAAATTTCTCAAGGGCTTAATACTCTTATCAGAAACATTAATATCCTCACTTTCTCCCCTAAATTTTCACAGTAAGCATAAAGGGCAAAAGCCCAAACCAAAACAAGGAGACAAAAAAATCAAAATTGATTATAAGGAGTGTTTTGCCTTATACCTTGTACTACAACCCCAAAAGTAATTTCTTTTGCCTTCACACTCATAATATCCATGAAACCTTCGTAACATGGGAAACTTTACCACTTTAAAAACCCTAATTTACTATATGGAATTATGTTAGCTTCTACTGCATTCAACTGAAACCTTAGTTTGCTTCCCCGCCCCCCCTTTCCTTTTTTTATTTCTTTGAAACTTCATATATTTCACATTGTTTGAACAATATTATGATCTTCTCAAAAATTAATAGTATGAAGAATTGCTCCATTTTGATGCCTTAACAATGTTCAAGGATATTATAGCACAAAAAAGTAACTCATACCACCTTTATTGATAACATAAAAACAAAACAATGACGATATTAATTCACAATACAGCTTATTAAGTAGTTGAAACCATATGAAATTAATTTTTACTCCCAAGCATATGCAAACTCATTACATATGCGAGCATCATCCAGGTTTTGAACTGACATAACAAATAATTCAGAGAGTTAAAATAAGAAACATAGCAAAAGTCCAGAAGGTCCAGATGAAGTGCAGCTTGATAATAGATAGAATTTGTAACTCCTAAACAGAACAAACAAGAATCACAATATTCCATTGGAAATAAAGATACAAAAAGAATTCTATTCATTGATCATATTATAAAGATAATCAATATCATGAAAAACAACTGATGGACATGTCTCTAGAGCTACAACAACAATAATAAAGGATTTGAATTACACAGTTTACATGAATTCAGGAGGCGAATTTGCATCTGGCTTCCCATTGTCGCCCAATCCCCCTAGATGCTGCAAATTATGCAAAACGTGAGGCGGCAAACCTCCTAATGCACCACCCAACCCATCACTCGCCGACCTAAAAAACTGACAAACAAGCCGAGCCATGACCCCAAGAACCTGCATTTGGTTCTGGCACGCCTCAGTTTGCATTTGCATCATTTGCTTCTCATGCTCAATCTGCAAACCCAACATCCTCTCCTTCCACTCCATCTCCTTCTCCTCCCTCTCCTCCTCCATCCTCATTCTCTCCCGCCTCTCTTCATTGAATTCCTTTTCCAATCTCAACCTTCTCTCAACTTCCCTCTTTGCCCACATCAACTCACTCTCTTCCAACTCCAATTCCCTATTCTCCAACCCTTCCCTATCATACCGCCGCTTCACCGCCCTCCAATGCGCCTCTCTCCTATTTTCCTCCCTCACTGCCTCCTCCTTCTCTCCCTGAAACTCCCTCTCTCTTTTCCTCTCCTCTTTCTTCACCATCACATAACTTAGCTATCATTCTTTAAACTAAAATATGCCTTGTCCCTTAAACATTCACCCATTCCTTTCCTTACAAATAATCAGCATAAGGCATAATGGAACTACATTCAAAACTATAAGTTTGAAACAACCCACCCACTGATTTAACAACCCAAAAAGCAACCCACGACACAAATACAATTCAGCCATTAATTCCCAAAACCCAAAACAAAAACATAAAAGAATAAGTTCAGTTCAACCACTAAACTAAGCTACAAAAACCCAAAATTTGAAGAACCCAAAACAGAAAAGAACTCAAATTTACAATAATCCATTACACAAATCAAAAAATAGCATAAAGAAAAAAAAGAAAAAGAGAACCCAGAACCTGAAAAGAGAGTACGAACGGCGCTACGAACGACGATGGGCTACGAACAGCGGGTACGAACGGCGGGCTATGAGGGAGTGAGTGAGTTTGAGAGTGAGAGTCACTGAGTGAGTGAGTTTGAGAGTGAATGAGAGAGGGCGGAGTTTGAGAGTGAATGAGTTTGAAAGAGTTCTGGGTTTTTCAAATGTGCCGTTTGAGTGCTTTTGATTTTTGTTTAAATGGTGGCCAGAAATCGAGTCTTATAGACTCGATTTCTGTGGCTCCACGTGGCATTTCTGTCCACGTAAGAAATAATCAAAACAACAAACTTGAGTTTTAAAAACTCAAGTTCTAATTAGATCTTGAGTTTTTAAAACTCGAGATGCTATTTTTAAATATACTTCTAAATCCGGCCAACTAACAAAATTATTACGATACTGAGTTTATTTGGCAAGGCTGTTCGGGGTGTGGGTAAAGAAGATAGTCTTGAAGACTAAGTGTGTAGTTCTATAATCACAACAATATTTTTCACACTATGGTTGAGTAGGTAGGTGTTTATCATCTACAATTAACAATTTGTCTGTAGGTGTAAAATATTTTGTGAAATATTTTGTACACCTAGAGTTATTGTTCTTAATTACATGGTTACGTTCAATGACCAAATATTCTATGTAAAAAGTTATGGTTCATACTTCATAATGATTTAGAAAAAATTATTATTAAGCTCCAATACTATTAGCATATAAATGAAAAAAATACGCCCGATTTAAATTTTCTTCTTATTATCCCTTATTTTTAAGTCTACTTTACCTTAAATTCTCTTCTTAAAACATCCATATTTTACAATTTTTTTTTAGTAAGCATGTCTTGAACTAGACTAGTATTAGCTTAAATTTTATTGGTGTTAATTATATTTTACCTAGGCTATCCACCGGTCACCCACAATCCACCCACCCTAACTGCCAGAATCGAGTCGATCGCTGCCCAAAACAATGACTATGGCGGTTGGCGACAAGTGTCCTCCAAAACCTAGTGGGAGCAAGTCGTGTGGTGGGTCTCCCTTTTGAAACTTGATATTAACTTACTTGATCAACCCACAACCAAGTATCTTAGAAATCGTTGGAATCCTCCATTTGTACCAAGAATTCAACCAAAAATCACATTGTTGTCCAAGATTTTGCCTAGATTTGGCAAAAATATTATGATCTCCACTTAGATCTGGTTGACATCTTGCAATCTCTACCTGTGATCTTCGACAAGATGAGGAGGAAAATTAAAGTCTTCGACGAGATCTGACAATTGTCTCCTCCTTCTTGATTCCAATTGAAACTGACTTGACTCATACAACGCCCAAATCGAACCAATTTGATAACCATCTTGGTCAACAATAGGTCCTTTGATTTGCCACTCAATGGAGTTGGATTGAGTTTGGGTTAGGCACAAACATGACTAGAAACAACTCGTGTACAGCCCTAAATTTTTACCCATAAAAAAGTGTTGCTTTTCAAAACCAAGTAAATGTTGGTGTGATGGTGTCCTTACTAAAACTTGAAGATATTATTAGAGGGTTTCAATGGCAGGAGTCTTGCCCTAGGTTTTTTTTTTATAAAAGTGAAAAAAAAAAATTTGCTGCTAATTTTTTTGATTAAAAAGTAATTGCCGGTAAAACAAAATAGTTCAAAAAGTAAAAAAAAAACAAAACAAAAAAACAGAGACAGACAACCAAAGCGATATCGTTTTCACTTTCCAGTGCTCAATCCCTTCCTAGCCAGTAAGTTTGCACACTTGTTGGCTTCACGAAAGCAATGCTTTATCTTCGCCTAAGGAATCCAGTTGATGAGGATCCTGCAATCCATGATAAGATAAGCATGGTGTAAAATATAGTTAAACTCTTCCGTCACCCAACCAAGAACAACTTTAGCATCAACTACAATTTCAACAGCCAACCAGTTTAAATTAACCCAAAGCATAAGCCCATCCCTTAAAGCCCAAAGTTTTAGGGGAAGGGCTTATGCTTGGAGGATAGTTTATGGTGCTTAGTATGTGTATGAGAATTGAGATGGAGAATAGTTGATGTAATAAAAGTCAAGATTTGGAGTGACAAATAGCTCTCCACCCCAATATCTTATATGCTAGTATCACCAGTAAAGCTCTACCTCGAAGTTGTAATGAGCTCATTGATTGATCATAGATGAACATCTCCATAACTTGTGAAGGTTTTAGGTTTATTTCTTTTGTTAGTATAAGTTCCACCCCGAAGCTGTAGTGAGCCCACTGATTGATCAACGATTTTAAGTTGCTGTGGAGGTGGGTGTACATTATTTTCTCTCCTCAATTTGGGTGTTTTGTCTTGACATTTTATAAAAGACCTATTAAATTTCAACTAATGTAATAGTTTTTTTTTTTTTTTTAATTTAAATTTGAAAGAAAATTAAACAATATTAAAAATACTTGCAAACTTTCAATGACAAAACATACCGTCTATAAAAAGTTATAGTTCATAATGATTTAATGAAAAGTCTAATCCTATCATAATATAGTATCGTATAGTCATATAATAATAATTCTCAAAATGAAAAATAAAATAAACGATATCTAATTGTTTTAAATTCTTCTTTTGATACTGTTTACTATTTAATTAAAAAAAAAAAAGCGGTATAGTATTTAAAGCATTTTGACAAATGATATTTAGATGCTAGACATATCTGAAATATATAATATATGAAATAAAAAAACTTTTGACTATTGCTTGATCTTATGATGTTTTGTCAAATAAACTTTAAACTTTTCATAATTTAATACATCATTATTATTCTATTATATATTTTTAATTGAATTTTAATTATATTTTATATTTAAATATTTATTAAAATCTTACCAAATCATATTTCATTTACAAACAAAAATAAAATAAATACCTATTAATTAGGGGTGTCCAATCAAACCTAGTACCTGACTAATCTACCTTACCCAACCAATCTGGCCTAAAAACCGACCGACTCGATGACAGTGACGGTCAACAGCAGGCTCCATCCCCAAAACTCGAGACCGGAAGGTCGATTGACGAGTTTATACGTGGAAAACCAATTTCCAACCAACCCGACCGTCTACACACTAGAAACTTGCTGTTCTCAGTTGATTGGAGTGGTTGGCTGGCCTGGTTTTGTCCAATCTGTCGAGATCTCGTCGAAATTCGGCCTGATCTCTTCGAGATTCAACTTGATCTCTTCAAGATCTACCGAGATCTAGTTGAGATATGATAAAATTCGATGAGATCCAACTTGATCTCTTTGAAATCAACCGAGACTCGACTGAAAATTAAAGACATCCGACCACTTGAATTGCCTCCTTCTACCAATCAACAACGGGTCCAACTATGGGAGACCCAAAGTGATTGGGTCGGTTTTGGGTTAGACACAAACCCAACTTGTAGACAGTCGTACTATTAATAATAACCATAATTATTAAATTCTACAATTAGACAAAATAAAAGATCGAAACAATTAATTATATCATGTAAAACTTTACCATGCATTGTATCTAATTTATTTTTTAATCTCATACCCTCTCTTCGTTCCTTTCTATTTTATGAGCGTTTGTTTCTTAATTTTTTTATAAAAGAAAAAAAAAAAGTCAAAAAGAAAACCAAAAAAGCTTGGTCTTAAAAAAAAAAAAAACACACACACACACACACAAAACCAAGCAAATATTAGAGCTTTCAATGGCGGGAGTCTTCCCCCCAAAATTTTTGTTGGTAAAAGAAAAATCTTACCGCTAATTTGTTTGATTATTCTTTTTGAGTAAAAGAAATTGCACGGTTTACAACAAAACCGCAGTTCAAAAAACAAAAACAAAAACAAAGCAAAACAGCGAGTCTCAAACCAAAGCTTGAAATTTCATTAGGAATGTCAGACTATCTCCCAGAGGAAGTGGTGCTGGAAATTCTACACAGACTTCCCGTCAAATCCCTAATCCAATTCAGGTGCGTTTCAAAATCATGGAACTCTATAATTACAAGCTCTGTCTTCATCAATTCCCATCTCACTCGATCACTTTCACTTCCCTCCAACTCCAACAATTTAATTGTTAGGCACTGCGTTGATAGGCCTTATGTAGAGCATTACAAATTAATTGACGATAACAGTGACTCATTTGATCAAATTCAAAGCATTGAGTTCCCACTCACAAGTCGTCGTATCGACCATTTTGTGTTAATTGGTTCCGCGAATGGCTTGTTCAGTCTTCATGAACACGAGCGCTTTATTCTTTGGAATCCCTCTATCAGAAAATTTATTACCCTTCCAAAGCCTTGCATTACTGTCAAGACACACGGCAAAGTTACATGTCGTTTAGCATTCGGGTTTGATCCGCGAACTAATGATTATAAGGTGGTGAGGATTGCATTTCCAAAAAGAACTGATATGTCTGAAGAGGCCAAACCACCTCTAATAGAGATTTATTCTCTTAATGAGGGCTCTTGGAGAATAACTAGTGCCCCTTTTCCGCCGGGTATTGGTTTTTCTGATTGGTGTCGACCGGCGGCTTCTTTAAATGGGGCTGTCCATTTTGCGGTATATGATAAGTACAAACCCAGTTGCCAATTAGTCTTGTCATTTCATTTGGGTGATGAGGTTTTTCGCTTGATATCATTGCCAAATGGTGCATTTTGGTGGAGTGATGTTCATACCTTAGTAATTGGGGGATCTCTTTCTCTAATATGTTATGATACTCATAAAAACACGGTCAACAAATGCTGTTCCATTTGGGTGATGAAAGAGTATGGCGTTGTTGATTCTTGGACTAAACAGTTCACCATTAATCTCAATGGAGGAAAAATTATAAGGGTATTAGGTCTCCAAGGGAATGGTAATATATTAGTAGAGGCAAAAGAACCGTTTGGTTGGGAGCTGTCTTCATATGACCCTAAGAGTGAACAAGTTAAGAATTTGGGGATTTGTGGTAGGCCATACTATTTTTGTGTTGATAATTATATGGAGAACCTTGTCTTACTCAACAGACCAAATGACACAGTTTCCGAAAGGAGAGTGAGCACGAAGAGGAAATGCAGGTATGAGCTTGATTTAAATCAAAATTTCAGCATTTACTTCTCTCAGTTTTATTTAATTTCTTGGTATATACTAGATACTGTTGTGTGGTTAATTTATTATCAAAAACGGTGGTCAGAATCCTTAAATACAATTTTTTGGTTTTGCAAGCTGGAGTTGGTAAATATAAATGAAAGACTGGAATTGGCATATACTAGATACTGTACTGCTTTTGTATGTTAATTTGTTATCGACTTGCTATAAAGAGTGGTCAGAACTATTAAATGCAAGTTTGTGGTTGTCATTGATGATGAGCTTAAACATTTGCAAGCTGGAAACAGTAAATATAGAAGAAAGACTGATGTTACTTTCTTTTTCTATATGCTGAACTTGTCACAACTAATCCATATTCAATATCAAAATGTGCTTTACGCTTACTGTTTCATTAGAATTGCTTAGATTTTTCTGATTTGATCAGCCATTGCCTTCTGATTTTGTGTTTTGTACATGATATGTTATTTTGCACTGTTGTACATTCAACAAAGTATAAGATGAGCCAAACATTTAAAAGTTTTTAGAACCATGTAACTGTAGCTAGAGTCATGACATTTTATTAGGGGTTTTGATTGATTAGATGTATCACATTGTATTGAGTGTTGGAGTTGCATCGGGGTGATCCTAGTGACATCCCCAAGGTCTGTTGTAAAAATGTAATAAATACTGGGTTTGCCCAAAAATAAGTACTGTCTTGTTTAGCTGAATAGATGATGTAGAATTAGCTTCAGCACTGCATTTATTTATTTTGGTTGTGTGTTGATATGGAAAAGATTATTTATCCACATTGGTAGTGTAGATAAATGTACTTTTGATAAGAGTGATCACTCCTCCTTTGATAAATATTGCTTCTTCCAACTTGGTAGTTTATTTTCTACCTTTTCAATGATTTCTTTCCAAACTGGTTGTGTTGTAAAGGACAAACCTGGAGTAATCCCAAATATACCATAGGTAGAGTTACCACCCTAAAACCCAAAACCAAGCCTAGCTTCATTACACCTGTTGGTACAAGCTCTGTTTTACTTAGGTTAGCCCTTAAATCTGAGACTGCTTCAAAACCGAGAAGGAAAACATCAGATAGAGCCAAGTTGATCAGAATTTACGTCACAAATAGCATTTTATCATGAGCAAACAAAAGGGGAGAACTGTACATAACCCCTTCACTTCCTTCCTCAACTTGAAATGCAGCTAAGTACCCACCCTTCACAGCGTTGTGTAACATCCTATTATCTACTTCCAAAACCAAAATTAAAAGAAGCATGGAGAAAGGGTCTCATTGTCTCAGTCCTCTTGAACTATTAGAAAAGAAAATCGTGGTTCTATTTACCATGGTTGACAACCGAATTGTCCAAATAGAAAACCAAACCCACTTCCTCCTTCACCAAAATTGACTCTTAACAGATATATGACATAGCCCCAGTTAAAATAATCACATATCATTTCAGTGTACGGTCTACAAATTACTCTAAAAACACTGCCATCAAGTTTGCTTTCAAAGACATTTATTGGAAATAAACACCAAATAAGGGATTTTCCAACCTTTATCGAAAGCATTTGGGTCTAACACAAGACACCTATCGTTAACTTTTGGAATTTAAGTGACATAAATAGCATTAAAGATTTCTCAAACTTGTAGTCATTGTAGAGCTCAATTTCCACAAAACCCACTCAAACTTCTTCAGTAATAACCTTTTTTTTTTTTTTTTTTGTTTCATTGTTCTCTAATACTTTAGTCTCTGGCTACAATCTTTGGTAGCCAAACTTTTCATGTTACAGTCTTTGGGTTCTAGTTATTTTCTAGCAGGGTTTTGTATCTCTTTTTCTTTAGTAAAGCGATGACTCTTCATACCCGAAAGATTTAGAGGATTCTCTCTTTGAATTCACTTTTTTTAGATAAAGGTCATTCACACTTAAATTTGATTCTTCTTCATGTCCAAAACATTTGGAGTAGGTAAAGTCATCCACCTCATCCCTTACTATGTTTGTAATTTTGCAGCTTAATATGCAAGAAATTTGAAAACGTAGACATCTTCATAATTTCCTTTTTCTCTTGTTTAAATGGTTGATTGTGTGGATTTTCTATAATGGGTTGCTTTCTAGTTTCTAATCTGATATTTGTTGGTTCTACTTAGTTCAAATAAGTTTTTGTATTTCAACCATCCAAGCCTTTTAGTGTATCTATTGCTACCAAATTTCCAGGTTGACTTCAGATGAAGAAGAGAGAGAGCTACAGAAGACAAGACACCTGCTACAAGAGGTAATACAAGAAGAAGAGAGAGAATGCCAGTTTCTACAGAAAATAGTACAGTATCACGAAGCAATAATACATCAACAAGAGACAATGCTAATGACTCTACAAGAGGCAATGACATGTGATGAGAGAGTATGTCAGCGACAAGAGGCATTTCTGTGTAAACAAGTGACAATACTACAACAGCAGATGGAGAAAATGGTCACTTTAATATCAAAAATGGAGAAAATGGTCTTTATAATTCAAGAATTAAGGGGCCAGGTTAGTACTTTGGTGTGCTTTTGTTATATATATATTTGTATTAAATGTAAATGTATTACTTTATGCAGTATATAAAGTTGTGTTATATTGTTAATTGGAGTTATTTATCTTATATTATAGGCTGAAGTAGAGACAATACTACAACAGCAGATGGAGAAAATGACCTTTTTAAAATCACAATTGGAGAGAATGGACACTATAAAATCAAAAGTGCTATTTTTGATTCAACAATTCAGGGGCCAGGTTATTATTTCGTTGTACTTTTATTATAAATATATTGCATTTTTTTTTTAAAAGTAAATGCGTTACTTTTATGCAGTATTTAGAGTTGTGTTATAATGTTAATTGGAGTTATTTATCTTATTCATTAGGCTGGGGACATGTTTAGTGGTGCTGGAGATCAAAGTTTAACACAAGTGCAACAGAGATCCTCTTCTGCAGGTCAGGAAATGTGACCTTGCTGTGGGAATGAGATTTTTTTCTTAATATTTTGTTATTGTTGGGAAATTATGGTCTTGATTTGACACACTAAAGTTTGTGATTGACATGAAAGGTATTGTTTTGTATGTTTTGAAGAAGATGAAAAAAATATTAGTCTTCTATGAATTTAGTAAATTATGTATTATGAGAGGAAATTCTTTTAGATGGTTTTATTTGATTATATATATATATATATATATAAAATTGATAAAAAGATAATAAGGCTACTTTCATTGACCAAACGTACTGTCTAAAGAGTTATGGTTCATAATGATTTAGGAAAATTACAATTTACCTCATAGCATATAATTAGAACAATATATGTCCAGTTTGAATTCTCTTCTTGATACAGTTAATCTTCTTGACGTTACAAACTCATTTTATTGACAAAAAAAACAAAAATGGCAGCCACTTTGGATGCATTTACCATGGGAAAATTTGTGATTTCATCTTCCCAAACTAAAGCATCTATGTCTGTAACAACTATTTTTTAGTAACCATGTCACGCGTTCTTGACCTCGCGTCTGATCTGAATATCTCTCACTCTGCAGATGCCACATGGGGAGACATGTAAAGTGTGTGCCAGTAGTATTTTCACCATTGTTTGTAATAAGCAGTGACTATAGAGGTGTCTACTGACAATTTATGTTTTTGCGGAATGTCTAGTGACATTACCCAGATAATTGATGCAATTGAAAGTGTTAAAGGAAATTTGGGGTCATATAGCATTTATAAAGTGAACTAGCTTCCATCTCAAGTAACATGCCTATGCATTCTTATTTAGTAGTCAAAGACCTATATTATTAATAGAGAATGGATAGATGGGGTCATATGGCCTTAAAAATCGATTTGAATTAGACTTATGGTAGGGTAAAATGAGTGTTTCTTGAAAATATTGATAAGATGATTAGGTTTTCATGAATAATGGATATCAATTGTAAAGAAATGTCTCTATTGTTATTTTGTTTTGTTGAATGGAGAACCAAAGGGATATATTTATCCCACGAGGGGTTTGAAATAAGGCCCTCTCTCTCTCTCTCTCTCTCTCTCTCTCTCCTACATGCATTTGCATTGGGTGCAAACTAAAAAAAGCTTACATGGAGGTGGTCAGTGGCAAACGAATTCCAAAAATTACTCACATTTTCTTTGCAAATGACAATCCTGTGTTCTGCTGAGCATCTGCCATCCACGAATAAGTACATAGAAATCTAAGATATCCTCAGATGATGTAAAGAGACCTCAGGTTAGATAGTAATTTGTGAGAAGAAAATATATATTTTTTAGTGGAAATATATTAGTTGAGAGGTAGGATGTAATCCTAACTATGCTAGGAGTTTAGCACTGAATCAATATGAAAAATACCTCTTACTACCCTCATTGAATTTGAAGATAAAAATAAAAAAGCATTTCTTGAAGTAAAAGAAAGGATATGGAAGAAGCTTCAAAAGTCAAAAAGAGAAGTTGCTATTTCAAGCCGGGAAAGAAACACTAATCAAGGTAGTGGCCTATGTCATTTTTATATATGCTATGAGTTGTTTTAGTTTAGGCTCTTAGAGGAATCATGCGAGACTTGGTTTCTAAGATGTGAAAATTCTAGTAGATTCAGATGGGACAGAGAAAGGGGAAAAAAAAAACTAGCTGAGATTGGACAAAATGTGGGTACCCAAGTAACAAGCAGGAATGGGATTTAAAGCACTTTGTGAGTTTAATTTAGCTTCTTTTTTTTTCTTTTTTTAAATTATAATCGAGTTTAATTTAGCTTTACTAGCAAAGTAGGGTGGCAGTTAATGAGTCATAGCAGTTCACTTCTCTAGAGTAAACTAAACAAAGCCAGATATTTTCTAACAAGCAATTTCATGGAAGCAATTTTGAATTTCGCTGGGTCATATGCTTAGAGAAGTGTCTTTAGGGGCACGAATGATGCTCAGTATATGTATGAGATGGAGAATGGGTGATGTCAAGATTTGGAGTGACAAATAGCTCTCCACCCCAATACCTTATATTGCACTAGTAAAGCTCCACCCCGAAGCTGTAGTGAGCTCACTAATTGATCATAGATGAACATGGCAGAGAGTGGAACTGAAGATTGATAGACTACATCTTCATGCCATAGAGATGAAAAACAATAAAGGAAATTCCAATGAGTTGTAGGTTACCTGAAGCTAAATAGATTTGGATGCTACATAGTCAAAAGTGTGTATTCTATTTTGATGAAGGAGAAAGGAATGCAAAAACTAGAGGGGAGCACAACTGCACAAGTAGACACGAGCAAGTAGTTGTGGAAGAAGTAAATATAGACTCTTCAGATCGGTTTTGGCACTTTCTGGCAGCATGGAAATAAGCTGCAAGAGTCAAGAAAATACATTTTTTCACACTAGTTTACTTCAATTGTAAATTGGCAAGTTGTTAATAGTATGTGATAATATGGAATCAGTAACTGGCACATATGAGAACTAATAAAAATTTACAAATTCAATTGCTACAAAAAATATTGTGAAAATTATTATGCCTATAACATTATTAAATAAGTTGTGAAAAATATTATATCTCTTTTGGATGAGATAAATGTAAGGACTATGGATGGAATGATTATCACCTATTCTATTCTAGATTTTTGCCTTGAGAAAGTGGAAAATCAAGGATCTAATTCATTTCTTTAGAAAATTTTTTTTTTTCTTGTTCAATAAATTATACAATAGAAGCATTCACATCAGTTTATATAAAAATCGTGGTTTAGTTTATAATAAAAACCTAGTCTTTGCAGAATTTCCAGCACCACTTTCTCTGGGAGAGTCTGACATTCCTAACCCTAATTTCAAGGTTTTCTGAAATTTTCATTTTCAATTTCAAGCTTTGGTTCGATTTTCTATGTTTTTTTTTTTTTTTTGGCACTGTTCTGTTTGTTATAATCAAACTAATTAGCGCCAAGATTTTTAACTTTTATCACAAAAATTAGGGGCAAGACTCCCGCCATGTACCAAATTGGAGCAAAATGGACCGTATTGGACTTAAGTAAATTGAATAAACAAACCTACACTACAGTTGAAATAAAATCAGGGATAAAATACAGCATTCTCAATTGATATCATCGTGAAAATATTCCTACAATAAATAATCAGCAGAACAGCAAATATACTACAGCAGAAAAATGTAATGACATCAATTCCCCCTTCAAGGAAGGCAGGTCTTAACAATCAGGTCCCAAAAATCCTATTATCTATTGCAGTTCCTTACCTGAATCACTAAGTTTAAGCTACTAAAAACTGTCATATGGCACAATTGACACGGAGACTTCGCTTAAAAGTGTCTTCACAAGCTTCAAACTTTCTCAATGGGCAAAAACATAGTCATCGCGTCTTGGTGGTCTATCAGGAACTGAACCTGGCTTGAACTTGGAAGCCTCGTGTCTTGCAAGTTCATTAGGAACACTACTGTTACTCTGGATAAGCATCTGCTTGAGATCATAAAACACATCAGAGTCTGAAAGAGTCAAGAATGTAGTGGCCACACCCGTCTTGCCTGCACGTCCTGTTCGGCCGATACGATGCGTGTACGTGTCAATACTCCCATGCATATCAAAATTTATGACTTGGGCGACATTGGGTATGTCAATCCCACGCCCCGCAACATCGGTGGCAACAAGGACATTGTATCTCTTCGCCCTAAAACCCTCAAGACTAATTTCCCTCTGCTCCTGCGACTTTCCACCATGTAAGGTTGTAACACGATAGCCTGCCTTATCCAAGTTCTTGGCAACATTATCTGCATTCTTCCTAGTGTTAACAAACACAATTGCAGTCCTATCACCAAGTTCGTTAAGCAATCTTTGTAACCTAGAAAACTTCTCCGATTCCTTAACCATCATCACATGTTGGGAAATCAAATCGGTGGTCTTTCCAGCAGTGCCTATAGTTACCACAACAGGATTCCTCAGATACTTTCTAGCAAGGCGCTCCACAGAAGGCGGCATGGTGGCACTGAACATATAAGTGGTTCTATAAATCTTCTTCTCATCAAGCTCTTCATCTTCGTTTTCGGGTTTCAAATTGCTAGAAGGCATTGCATCCAACACGCCCATAACCTGTGGCTCAAATCCCATATCTATCATCCGATCAGCCTCATCAAGAACAACATAATTACACTGATTGAGAACCGCGTAACGCCTCTCCAAACAATCAATCAAACGCCCCGGCGTAGCGATGACAACCTCACACCCTTGCCTAATTTTAAACCCTTGTTCCTCAATGGACTGCCCACCAACAATGGAGACCACTCTGACCCCCAAATGCTCAGCAAACTTATTAGTTTCTTCCTCAATCTGTTGAGCAAGCTCGCGAGTGGGTGCCATTACAACCGCATAAGGCCCTTCGGCCTCGTTCTCTTCATTCATTGGAGGTAGCCTAGTGATGTAACTGAGCATAGGGAGAACGAAAGCAGCAGTCTTGCCAGAACCAGTTTCTGCAATCCCAATCACGTCACGCTGTTGTAGGCCGAGTGGAATGGCCGCCATTTGAATAGGCGAAGGCTTCTTGTACCCGGCTTTCTCGACCGCCTTCAACAGCTCTCGACTCAATTTGCTCTCGTCCCAAGTCCTCATAGGGCTAGGAATCTTCGAACCCTTAAAGGAGATACTGAAATCCTCTCTGAAAATCCTCCAATCTCTCTCCCTCATTTCCTCGAGCTTCTTATCACTCCAGTGCCGATCGACTCTCATGTCCAGATTGCCGTACTTTTCAGCAGCTTGTTCTTTGAGTTTCTGAGCCGCCGCCTCCTCCGGCCTCTCCTCCACCCCATCCTTCCGGCGAATCTCCTCGCGCGTCTCCTTCTCGTTCTTGGCCGCGAGCTTCTTCTGCTCGCGGCGGTCGACGCCGGCACGGAAGCCTCGTCCGAACAAGGGCTGAGCCTCGTGAGGGTTTTGGTAGAGCGCGTTCATGTCACGAGAAGTGTCCTCCGTGTTCTCCCAATCGAACGAGAATCTGAACTTGTCGCTGGGTCTGATAACTCGCTTCTTAGGCTTCTTCGACCCTAAGTACTGCTCTTTAATGGAGTCGAGCTCTTTCTCGCGCTCTCGCTCCGCCAACTTCTCCACCCGCGCACGCTCGCGAGACTTGGTTTCCTCTTCGCGCTCACGGTCTCTATTGCGTCGATCTCGGTCACGGTCGCGATCGCGATCGCGGTGGCGACTGGAATCGGAGGGTTTGTTGAGATCGTTGCTGTTGTGGTTGTTGGAAGCGGAGGAGAGGAGGCTTTGACGGCTTTTGTTGATTTCGTCGGCTTCTTGTTGACGGCGTTTTAGGGCTAAGGCTTCACGATCCGCTCTGGTTATGAAAACGGGTTTCACGGCGGAGCTTGTGACTTTGACGGCGGAAACGTCTTCAGTTAAACTACGTTTCATGGTGGAAGTCAGAGAGATACTTTGGGTGTGCGTGTGTGAGAGAGGGAGAGAGATCGTTTGGTTAAGATTAGATTATATAGTGAGTGGCGTTAGTTCTAGAGCCTTCCAGAAACACAGGTCGGTAGGACTGTGCGTTCCCGAATCGGATAAGGACTGTGTTCTTTCTAGCGTGTAGCCCGTACTAATCTTCGGTTCCGTCCATATCTATGCTTTGGGATATTTATTTTTTATTTTATGATAAAATAAAATTTGGGATATTTAAGTTAGGTGTGGTAAGAGTTTTTAGCCTGTTTGGTATAAGAGTTTCGGTTATATTGTTTGAATATATTTTATATATATGTGGGTGAACATATGTATGAAAATGTAAGTAATGTTGTTTAAAATATGTGTTAAAATTCATCAACCAAACACTCCCTTTGTTTTTTATTTTTAAAAACTTAGTTTGGGGAATAGAGAGAAAAAATGATTTTCTTGTATTTTTTAAATCAAAAACATATTTGGTCATGATTAAAAAAAAAATGTTTGGTTGATTGAAATTAAAAAGATAATTTTTTGAAGAAAAAAATAGAAAATACTAAAATATGTTACTATTAGGATTCAAACTCTAATACTAACTCACTAAATGAGAAGGTTCTTTAAATTAAATGCTTGTTTTTATTGACTTTTGAAAATTAGAAATTGAAAATAATTTTTTCCATGTTTTCAGTTTCCTTCATTCACCAATTGATTTTTGAAAACAAATTTTATTTTTTGTCTATTTTGAGTTGCCAAACAAGCTTTTTAGTCTCAAAAATAAAAAATTGTTTTTGAGAACAAAAAATAATGAAAAAAACAATTACCAAACATACTCTTATAAATTTCCAAAGAATGTCCTATAATATTTTCAACCGATATGAGATTCAAAAGTGGAAAGAAAAACTGCTATTTAAGCCGTAATATTTTCAACCGACATGAGCTTCAAAAGTGGAAACAGAAGCTGCTATTTAAGCCAAGAAAGAGATACTAATCAAGGACAAGGTAATGGCCTATGTCATTTTCCATACCCTATGAGTTGTTTTAGTTTTAGGCTCTCAGAGGAATTATGCAAGACTTGATTTCTAAGATGTGAAAATTCTAGTGGATTCATATGGACAAAGAAAGGAAAATAAACTAGTTGAGATGGGACAAAATGTGAGCGCCCAAGTCACAAGCGGGAATTGGATTTAAAGCGCTTCGTGAGTTTAATTTAGCTTTACTAGCAAATAGGGTGGCTGTTTTAATGAGTTATAGCAGTTCACTTCTTTAAAGAGTAAATAAAGCCAAATATTTTCTAACAAGCAATTTTATGGATACGAATATGAATGGAGCTAGTTCATATGCTTGGAGAATTATCTTTGGGGCCATGAATGGTAAGGTTCTGGAACCCGGACCATTCATTGAACCGTAAAAAGAAGAGGTTCAAGGTTTTTAAGGTCGAATCGAGGTCGAACCGGGGTTGAATCGTGATGACGTCATAATTAATTTAATAATTATTTTAAATATAAATAAATACATTAAATTAGTAAAAATAGAAAAATTAGATAAAATAGTCTCCAAATAAATATGACATTTATCTTTCAAATATATTTTTCATATCATAATTTTCGTAAGACACATAAAAAATATTAAATCTTAAGCAAACCTAATAAATAAACAAATAAATAAATATATAACAATATTATAGTATTGTTATGAAAATAATGTGGACATCTCATTTCTCTTTTAAATTTCTTATACTTTTCAAAGAGAAATGATATGTCCACAACATTTTTACAATATTTTTACAACAAATCTTAAGTGGCAAGTTATTATTGTTGAGTTAAAAAAATAATTTCAGTGCTAAATTTAAATTTGAATCAATAATAACTAACCACCCGTAATTTGTTGTAAAAATATTGTGAACGTAGCACTTCAACTTTTCAAATTGCCTAAGTACAATCCATTTTTCCTTTTTCTGTTTCTTTTATTTTTTCTTCCTTTTTTTCTCCACCGTTTGATCGATTGATTTATCTCCACCATCGTTTATAATTCTACATTTTTATCTATTTCTTTTTTCTTTTATTTTTTTATTAATATCTTAAATTTTTCTCATCCACCCATTTAAAAATTTTACTTTCCCAATGCCCCTTTTACTTTCCCGATGCCACCTAGTTGCCTACACTGGTACATGTTTCTTTGTTCCCTCTTTCTCTTCTTTGATGAACCCTCTTCACTCTTTCTTCTTCACAAGTCTCCTCAGTCTCACAAAACTCTTCCTCTACCTCCTTCTCAGTTTCACTCACGGAAACAATCATGGTTTTTTTTTTTTTTGGTCAAAAACTCTTGCGGAGCATTACATTGTCACTGCGCAGTGGCTACTCCTTTCTTCTTTTCCTTTTTTTTTTTTTTTTGTCAAAAAAAATTTCACGAAAGCTCTCATTGCCGAAAAGAAATTTTCGCTTGAAACTATCCAGAACATTGATGCGAGTTCAACGTTTGACAGAATATTATGGTTGAAGCTTCAACAATGGTGATTTGGTGCTATAAGTCTATTCTGAGCGGTTCGAGGTTTTTCCGGTCAGACAGTACGGTCCAGTCCGGGTTTAAAAACCTTCATGAATGGTGCTCAGTATAGGTATTAGATGGAGAATAGGCGATGGAAGGAAAGTTAAGAATTGGAGTGACAAATTGCTCCCCACCCCCAATACCTTATATGCTAGTCTCACTAGTAAAGCTCCACCCCAAAGTTAGTGGCGTTAGTTCTAGAGCCTTCCAGAAACACAGGTCGATTGAACTGTGCGTTCCTGAATCGGATAAGGGTTGTGTTCTTTCTAGCGTGTAGCCCATACTAAGGAAAATCTAATCTTCGATTCGGTCCATATCTATGCTTTGGGATATTTATTTTTTATTTTTTGATAAAATATACTTTGGGATATTTAAGTTATGTTTGGTAAAAGTTTTTTTTTTTTTTTTTTTTTTTTTTGTTTTTTGTTTTTAAAAACTTGTTTTTGGGAATATAAAGTGTACGGGGCTGGGCCCCAGGCCCCACAGGCTTTGGGCCTAAGCCTCGCAATACATTATATAACCCTGTCCCCATTTTAGGCCTTTAGCCCAAATCCAGACACCTCAGGGCCTAATCTGGGCCCAGGATAAGACTGCACTGTCTCGGATACCCAAAGCAAGCCTCTCTCGATTGTCTTTAACTTGGGCGGGGGTATCATTGCTTGGAGATACCTTGTACTTGGCTACCCGATAGTGCCTTCGGGAATATCACTACCGAGCGGACTTTTGGAGGTGGGAATCAGTTCTAATGCCACTACCACCTTTCCCGACGAAACGTCCACTTAGAGATGATGGAATTGGACCATCATTCGCACTAGTAAAGGGGAGTAATCATAACACCTCCACCTATCTATGGCTATAAATAGGAGGATTAAAGGAGAAGTGGGGGTTGGCATGTGTGGAAAGAAAACTAAGAAAAAAGAGTATAAACATCAATAGTAACAAGAGTTATTAGGAGAGGGGAAAGAGAGGAATTAATCTAAACCAGAGGGCATAAGGGGGTTGCTAGGAAGGGACCACCCATAGTAGGAAACTCTAAGCCCACTATACAAATTAGTTGTGAGCCTAAATCCAGGCCCATCCCCATTAAAGATATATTGGGCAATTGGCGTTGTCTGTGGGAATCTCCTACGAAGTTGTGGTTCTGCCAAGACATGCATAGGAAAATGTCTAGAGGTCAATCAGGGAGTTATGCTGAAAGTGGATCTGGGAGGTCTTCCCGGGGATCCTCCTGGCAGGAAAGAAGGCATAAGGGACGTGAAGATAGGGAGTATGAGGAGGAAGGGCAGTCTAGCCTTGGAGAGGGGTCATTTTAAACGTACTAGACAATGTCTGGTGCTTCGGGGCACAATCGTTTCGACCAAAGGGATGAAAAGCTTGAGCGAAGGGATACGGAACTTGAATGTCTACATAGGTTGGTGAGGGATTTGGAGTTGGAAGTGAGAGGTAGGCGTCAGAGAAGGGACCATGAGGAGCGAGGAGAAAGGTCGACTAGTGTGGGAGGTCGCTATGAAGCAGGGTCCCATCAATCTGGATCTCATCGACATCGGGATTGCTTGCAGGAGTATGTAGACCGGGACTCGATTTCCCCGGAGGAGCAATAACCTCAAAATGCTGCCATGAACGCTATAAGCCACGCATTACACCGAGCTGCTCGATCACCATTCTCAAGGGACATTGAACGGGACCCTATGTCGAGAAGATTTACGCGACCGCCGTTCAATTCTTTCGACAAAAAGACGGACCCAGTAGAACATGTAAGCCATTATATCCAAATGATGTCTTTGCACACTTATAACGATGCACTAATGTGTAAGGTATTTCCTTCAAGTCCTGGTCCCACTACTTTAAGGTGGTTCAATGGGTTAATGAAAGACTCGATTCATAGTTTTTCTGAGTTGATTCAAGAGTTTGGTGTTTGATTCATGACTTGCAGCCGAGTTATACAGCCTGTGGATGCATTGCTATCAATGAAAATGGGGGCTGGGAAAACCCTCTATAGATATGCTAACCAGTATTGGGAGTAGTACAACGAGATTGGCGGAGGTAACGAAAAAATCACAGCGAGTACTTTTCGGTTGGGATTGGCCGAGGATTTCAAATTTCGAGACTTGTTGACAAGAAGGCCTCCTAAGGATATGAGGCAATTGATGAGGCGTATTGAAGAATATAAACGATTAGAGGATGATCGATTACAGAGCAAAGGTAAGGCCCCGGTCATAAATCATCCTCGGCAAAGCAGTTTTCAATCAAGGCCCTGGAAGGATTTGAGGATTCAAAAGCTAGGGCCACAGATGGGGGAAGTGAATGTAACATTCAAGGAGTTGATGCACAGGATTATGGATCAAATCAAGAATGAGCCGTACTTCCGGTGGCCAAACAAGATGAGGGGTGACCCTTTAAGGAGGAATTAAAACCTGTACTCTACTTACCATAAGGACAAGAGGCATACCATCGAACAGTGTAGAGTGTTAAATGACCATCTAGATCAGTTAGTGAAAGCGTGGTATTTGAAGGAGTTCATAGTGGACCCAAGGAATTAGGAAGCCAGACAGGGTACTCGACCTCAAGGGAATCCTCTTCCACCCCTATTAGGAGTTATAAAGGTTATCTGTGCAACTTCAAGGGGTACATAGGTGTCCAAGAGAAGAGGGGTGCTGATTGTGGTGCCGGCAGAAAATTGCATGGACAAGCAACCCTACGAGAAGAAATTGAAGTTTACTAGGGTGCCCATTGCCTTCAATGACGATTATCTAGAGGGAACAATCCAACCACATGACGACACTTTGGTGGTTACAGCTTGGATAAATGGGTTTATAGTAAAGAGGTTATTAATAGACCAGGGGAGTGGTGCTGAGGTGATATATCCCGACTTGTTCAAGGGGCTTGGTTTAAAGAATGAAGATGTCTCTAAGTATGATACGCCCCTGGTGGGGTTTAATGGCCGGATGGTGATCTCAGAGGGGCAGATTTCGCTTCCCGTGAATATGGAAGGTAAGGAAGTGACGGTGACGTTTATAGTGGTCGCTTTGTATTCTTCGTATACGGTGACCTTTGGAAGGCCATGGATTTATGCAATAGGGGCAGTTCTGTCCACCCTGCATGTAAAGGTCAAATTTCGTACTGAGCAAGGTATTGCCATAGGAAGGGGAAATAAGCAAGTGGCCAGGCAATGCCTGGTGGCCGCAGTCAATCGAGAAACCAAGCAAAAAGAATCAACTGAGGAAATTCCCTTATAGAAATTACAGGAGCCCCAAGGGGAAATGAGGGGCTAGTTGTGCTGAAGACTTGGTAAAAGAAAGGATACTGCCGGATGATGATAGGAGTTTTCTGATAGGAGCGAGTATGAAGGACGAAGATAGGGTGGGGATGCTGCTGTTTCTCACACAAAATGTGGATGTGTTTGCTTGGAGCCCGTATGAGGTGCTTGAGGTGGATCCCAAGTTCATAGTTCACTAGTTTAATGTAGACTCGCTATTTCCCCCCAAGAAGCAGAAGCTAAGGAGATTGGCTAAAGAGCATGTCGAAGCTGTTAGGTAAGAGGTTAGGAGGTTAAAGGAGGCTGGCGCAATAAAGGAGGTTTTCTTTCCGAAGTGGCTTGCGAATACCGTAGTGGTAAAAAAGAAGAACGACAAGAGGAGAGTTTGCGTGGACTTCACTAACCTGAACCGAGCGTGCCCGAAAGACCCGTTTCCTATGCCGAAGATCGATTAACTGGTAGATGCCACCTATGGGCACCAAAGGATGAGTTTTCTGGACGTTTTCCAAGGTTATCATCAGATTTCCCTTATCGTTAAGGATCAGGAAAAGATGACATTCATTTCCCCTGATGCTAACTACTACTATATCGTGATGCCATTTGGACTAAAGAATGCTAGGGCCATTTATCAATGGATCATGACGAGAATGTTCCGAGATAAGAGTAGGCGGACGACTGAGGTGTACATTGATGGTATGGTGGTGAAAAGCAAACGGGGGGCATAGCATATTGACGATCTCAAAGAGGTGTTCGAAGTAGTTCAACAACATAAGCTGCGCCTCAATGCAGGCAAGTGTGTTTTCGAAGTGAAGGCTAGCAAGTTCCTAGGGTATTTGATCACTAATCAAGGAATAAAAGTTAACCCCAATCAAATTGAAGCTGTGAAGCGACTCAAGCCGCCGAGTAATCCGAAGGAAGTCCAATTACTAACCGGCATGTTAGCTGCCCTTAATCGGTTTATTTCCAAGTTTATCGATCGTTGCTATCCATTTTACCTGCTTTTGAAGAAATGGAAGGGATTCCAGCGGAATAAGGAGTGTGAAAGGGCTTTTCAGGACTTGAATGAGTACTTTGTGCAGGCCCCTATGTTGACAGCCCCAGAGCTTGGGGAGGATTTATTCATGTATCTCTCAATGTCAGAACATGCTGTAAGTGCCATACTTTTGAGGGATCAAGGAGTACAACGACCAGTGTATTATATCAGCAAGACCCTAGTTGATGCCAAGACAAGGTACTTGCCCCTAGAGAAATTGGTGTTAGCGCTAGTGCACGCTATGAGGAAGCTGCGCCACTACTTCTAAGCTCACACCATCTATGTGCTGACTAAATATCATTTGTAGTCGTTGTTGAAGAGGTTTGACTTAACAGGTTAAATAGCTAAATGGGGGACTTGACTTGGCTCCTTTGACATTAGATACAGGCCAAGAAGCTCGGTGAAGGGCCAAGTTCTTGCCAACTTCGTTGCAGAATTTTCCTCGAGGAAGGAGATGGAAGTGATTTGTCATGTGGACCTTCGCCCGTGGAAGGTATTCGTGGATGGCGGGTCCAATGCAGCGAGAGTTGGGGCTGGGATTGTTATCATCACTCTGGAGCAGATAAGATCGGAACAATCATCACTCTGGAGTGGCTAAGACCGGAACATTCTTTCAGGTTGGGTTTTAGGGCTTCTAACAACAAAATCAAGTATGAAGCCTTGCTTGCCAGATTGAGGGCTATTATGGATATGGGTGCACAGGAAGTGGAGATTTACTCGGATTCCCAATTGTTGGTTAGTCAGGTATAGGGCAGTTTTGAAGCTCGAGATCCCCGAATGAAGAAGTACTTGCAAATGGTATGACAGGTTATGAGTCGGTTTCCCAAGGTAAAGGTGGTCTAAGTGGCTCGGGGGCAAAATCGACATACTAACTCTCTGGCCACATTAGCATTGTTAATGATCGATGAGGTACCTCGAATGATCAAAGTCGAGCTCATAGCAGAACCAAGTATTAACGCAGCAATAGGTGTTATGATGGTAGCGATGTCCGAGCTGTGCTAGATGGACCCAATCATTAAATTTTTGGCCAAGGACCAAGTGCTAAATGATGAAAAGGAAGCCGACAGGGTACGCCGGGTAGCCGCTCGGTACTGATTGTCGGCAAACCATAAGCTGTACCGGAGGTCTTTTAGGGGGCCATATCTTTTATGCTTACGCCTCGAGAAAGTTAATGAGCTCTTGGCTGAATTACACGAAGGGGTGTGTGGCAGTCATGTCGAAGGACGTTCATTGGCACACTGAGTGATGACCCAAGGGTTTTGGTGGCCGCAGATATAGAAGGATGCCGCCGAATACATACGAAAGTGCAAACAGTGCAAAAAGCACGCCCTATTGATCCATCAGCTAGTAGGTAGTCTAAATCTCATCAGCAGCCCCTGGCCCTTTGCCTAATCGGAGCTGGACATTGTTAGTCCGTGGGCAATCGGAGATTTGTTTTGGTAGCTGTGGATTAGTTCACTAAATGGGCAAAGGCTGAGGCATTGGCTAATATCCGAGACGTAGAGGTTAAAAAGTTTGCGTGAAGAAACATAGTCACAAGATTTGGGGTGCCAAAGTCCCTTGTATTTGACAATGGGTTGTAGTTCGATAGCAAAGCCTTTCAAGAGTTTTGTAGTAATCTCGTCATCAAGAACAAATATTCCACCTCAGCCTATCCTTAGAGCAACAGCCAGGTTGAAGCCACTAACAAGGCAATTGTGAATGGATTGAAGAAAAGATTAGAGGGCACGAAGGGTAGGTGAGCAAACAAGCTACCCAATGTTTTGTGTAGACATGGCAAAACGGGTTAGACCCGTTTGACTCGCAACCCGTTTGACCCACAACCCGATTGACCCATTTAAAAATGACCCGTGACCCAATTGACCTGACCCGAACCCGACCCGATCCACCCGTTTTGCCACGTCTACGGCAACGTTGAGTAGATTGAGATTGAGGTGTAATTTTTATAAAATATTTACTTATTCTTCTTTACTTAATATGTTATGTACTCCATTATAATTTGTCATTCTTTACTTGTCAACTTCATTTTCTCTTCCTACTTTAAATAGATCAAAGATTATACCAAGATTAGATTCTAGAAAGCTGGAACAAGAGTTGCACCAAATTTGGGTATCAAGTCAAGTGTTTAGTGGTAATTGGTAACAAAATCACCAGTAAAAATCTAATCACAGTTAAAGAACTCATAAACAATTGACAGATTGCATCTTTTTCAAAAAAAAAAAAAGGTTTGAAAAATACGGGTCAACTTGACTCGACTCGCAACCCAACTCAACCCGCAACCCGATTGACCCGACTCGAACCGACCCGCTCATTTTCCCATGTCTAGTTTTGTGGGCGTACTGAATAGCCTCGAGAAGATCCATGGGAGAAACGTCATTTTCCCTAACGTATGGGGCGGAGGCAGTCATACTAGCCGAAGTAAACCTATGTAGTGCATGGGCTACGAGATTTGCCCCTACCTAGAATGACGAATTAATGGTGAAGCATTTGGATTTGCTAGAGGAGTGCCAAGAATCAGTGACTATACGTCTGGCCAAGTATCAATAGAAGCTTGCCTGAAGGTACAACTGGGATGTGAAGACAAGGGAATTTGGTGCTGGGGATTTAGTGTTGTGGAAAGCAGTTGGAAATATGCTAGACACCAATGCGAGGAAGCTGGCCCCAACCTAGGAAGTGCCTTATAGAGTTACCGCCATCGCAGGCACAGGAGCATACTATTTGGAAGACTTAGATGGGAGACCACTTCCCCAGCCATGGAATGTTTGCAGTCTAAAGAAGTTTTACCATTGAACTGTTGGTGCACATGAGTAGGGATTGGGCATAATGGCGTATGTGTGTAACGTTAAGTAATATAAGGGCGATGTTTATTCATACCGATATGCTCATACTCTTGGTTTCGTCAGTATTAATTTACTGACCCTGGCCAACGAATGTGAAGAAAATTTATTTACTTAAGGATAGAAACCTGTTCTCGGTTCGGTTTTCATCACCGGACAGGTGGAAACCTAATCTCAAATTTTATCTAAGGACAGAAACCTGTTCCTAGTTTGATTTTCATCACCGGACAGGTGGAAACCTAATCTTAAATCTTATCTAAGGATAGAAACTTGTTCCCGGTTTGATTTTCATCACTGGACAGGAGGAAACCTAATATCAAATTTTATTTAAGGACAAAAACCTATTCCCGATTCAATTTTCATCACTAGACAGGTGGAAACCTAATCTCAAATTTTACCTAAGGACAGAAACCTATTCCCGGTTCGATTTTCATCACCAGATAGGTGGAAACCTAGCTTCAAATCTTAGCTAAGAACATAAACCTGTTACCGGTTCAATCTTCATCACCGAACAGGCAGAAACCTTGTCTCGAATTTTACAAAGGATAAGAATTTTCTCCCGGTTCGATCCTAATCACCGACCAGATAGGAACCTTATACTAAATTATTCTAAGGACAGAAGTCTGCTCTCAGTTCGATCCTAATGACCAAGCAAATGGAAACCTTATACTAAATTATTCTAAGGACGGAAGTCTGCTTTCAGTTAGATCCTAATCATCGAGCAGACGGAAACCTTACTGCAAATTATTCTAAGGACGGACGCCTACCCCAGGTTGACCCTAATTAGCGCCAAACATGAGGAAACCTTATAATGGAATTTTTTAATTGCGGAATCCTTGTATTAATACTTATTCCTCAAAAGGATAGGAGCCTAGCATTCACTTTCGTTAAACACACAAGCGTGCACTTTATTCGGCTGTAATTACTGATAAGGCATAAGCCTAGCATTTACCTCTAACTACCAAAAAAAAACCACTTTCGATTTGCTTTCGGCCACCGAACAAAAGTGAATTATGATCATTATTAGTGATAAAGAAAGGTATGACAAGTAATTCGATAAACAAAGTAACAATTTATTTATAAATAGATGTCTAATTGCCACCTTAAATGACTAACCCAGCAAGATAAAATAAGTGAAAGTTAAAATTTAACTAGTGTTTTGTCACCACACCCGATGACTATAAGTAATAACCAAATAAAGGAAAAGTAAATAACAGAACAAAAAAACAATATTCAAATAGCAAAAATCCTCTTCAAACTTATGTGACAGGATCGGCGGACTGTGACAAAGCAGCATCCTCAACAGGCTGTGTTGGTGGTTCCTCGATTGGCTGACCGGAGGGGAGTTGCTGGGCCTGTACATCTATGGCAGCGTTGAGGTTGCTGGTAACCTCAAGGTTGACCATCTCCACGTGCGTATCAATTGTGTGCAAAAGCTCCCTTATACTGGGGGTGTCCTCCTCATTAATGGCAATGGCTTGACTCTGAACGAGGGGAGGGGGAGCCAGGTAGGGAATTTGCTTGAGATTCCTTAGTGGAGAATCCTCAGCTACCCCTATCATTTGCTGGGCTGCCAACCACCCCTCCCCGAACCTATAATGCCAAGCTTGGTGGACGATGGGCTCCACGGAGTTTTCGGCGTTTGCAAAGCCTGCGTTATACCACTTTTGCTCACAGGCCTTAAGGACCGCCTTACGGTCAGCAAGTTCATCAGCCTAGGCCAAGTTCAGGCTTTTTGCCTCTGCCAATTTAAGCTCTGCACTCCCCAGCTTGACCTCCACCTCGGTCAGCTTCTTCTTCGCCACCAGCCAGGCTTTCTCAGCAAACTGCACCCTCTTCTCGGCAGCCTCAACAGTTTTCCCTTCTCCTTCGTCGTGGCAACCACAACATCCTTAAGGGCCTTCTTCCGTTCGGCATCCTCAGCAAGTTCCTTTAGTCTCCCATTAAGGATGTGAGCCAACTACGCGGCCTGACAACGCAACAACGATAAGTGTGAGGGCAAAGGAAATATGCACTCATAAAAACAAATGGAAAGAGGGGTAGAAAGTTACCGCTATAGTATGCCATTACAACCGCCTAGCCAGCAATTCCTCGATCCCATTCGAGAAAAATTGGACATTCTCATGCAACAAGAGGCCCTGCACCAGGCTCTGGGCAACCCGCCCCCCTTCGCCCTAGGCCCACATCCTTACGCTGGCGAACACGGGCAGAGGCTTATCACCGAGTTTGCAGGCGATTTGCCACCCTGCCTTGGGTCGAGAGGAGGATTCCACATTCGTCTCAGCCTAGGCAATTGGCTGGGAATCACCAGCTGGCTCCTGGATGATGATCTCACTAGATGCCCAGGGAGGGGTCCTTATGGAAGCGTCAGTCGGGACCTTGAGCGGTTGATCGGCATGGCGTTGCTTCTTTTTGGCACAGCTAGCAAGAGGAGGAGGAGGAGGAGTCTGATCCTTGCCATGGGGCTACTAGGGTTGAACCGTACCGAGTAAGAACCTATCGATGGTCATGGTTCGCTTAGTCACCATTTCTTCGTCTTGATCTGTCCCTGCTCCTGAGGAATTGACTGACTCAGCTACTGCTGGCTCGGCTACTCAAGCTGGTGCTCCTTGCTCTTCGACAAGTACGTGGACTTTATGGCTTTGAGATACAAGATCTACCGAAGAGTCCTTTACCGGTGCAATAGAGTTCGTGGTGGTGTACCGGGGGCCGAGGTCAACAATGGACTGTTCACTAACAAAGCCAGCCACTAAGTTATATAAACAAGAGTGCAGCCGAGAATGAGGTGTGACACTTGGAGCTGCCCGTCGAAGTTCACAAATATTTCGGATTGGAGCACGAAGTTCAAATCTCTCACGTGCACTACTCTAATGTTTGGCCTGAACCTTTTACTGTCTGCATCAAAATAATACAAAAGTTGGTTAGTACGTATTTGAGAAAATCAATCACGAGTAAAACACGATTAAGGAGTAAAAGATGCTCGGTACCAACCAACATCGCACGACAAAAGTGGGCAGGGGAGCTCATCAGCAAGCTAGTTGCCGCTCACCCGAACATATTCTATCGTGGAATTTCTGTTAGAATTGGGAAGGCATGATATAAGCCTTACCCATAGATCCCTAGCTTTTAAATAATAGTTAGACCTAATATTGCCACATAAACTATACATGAAATTTATGTCATGATGGTTTAACTGTAACCCATATATCCGGTTTAATCTACTAACATAACTAACGACTAGGTAAAATTTAGGAGGAAATTGACCCAAACACAGACCATAGAACATAAGGGTACTAGGCAAAAGAGGGTCCACGGGAAACCTAACCCCTCCTTTTAGAAAAGCCATCAAAGGAAAAAATGCTGTGCTGGACCCAGAACGACGGTGAAGGGCGATGTCACCCTCATGACAATACGCCACATCCACGTCCCCAGGGATATTGAAACCTCCCTAAAGTTAGCCAAGGATGCCTCAGTAGACAAAAGATGGGAAAACCCCATTCTTAAACTCTAAAGCGAAGGAAAAAATTGAAAGAAGAAGAAGAGAGTAGAAAAACTTACTGTGGGCTCTAAGGAATGGGTGATACTGATTGAAAGATCTATGCACAGGAGAGGAGTGCTCGGCAAAGAGAGATTTTGAAGAGTTAGGAAGCGAAAAATGATTTGAAGGAGGAACATGAAGTATTTTAGGGAGGGAGCATTTAATGAAGTAGAGAGGTGGGAAAACCCTTCTGGATTCTTTTTATAACTCCCACACGCATAGCCTCGGTTTACAAACCATCAGGTTATGATGGCAGTTAATCCTGACAGCCTGGCGTAATGCCCCTTTTAAGAGCGCATTAATGGCCATCCTATCCATTCAGTGGTTGACACCTGAGCTTCCCGAGGGGTTTTTGGCACATGCCTTCCTTGATTCATGCCCGGGATTTGGACACGAATCAAAGGGGGGCTATTGTATGGGGTTGGGCCATTGTTCAGGGCTGGGCCCCAAGCCCCTGGGGCCCAAGCCTCGCGATACTAAAATATGTTGCTACTAGGATTTGAATTGTAATACTAACTCATTAAATGATAAGGTTCTTTAAATTAAATGCTTGTTTTTATTGACTTTTGAAAATTAGAATTTTTTTGCATGTTTTCAGTTTCTTTTTGTGATAAAGCAAAAGGAACAACATACAAATTAAAATATAAGTAATAACACAAATAAATGTGATAGACAAAAAAATAAATAAATAGATACTATATATATATATAAAGAAATCTGCAAATAATTAAAAACTCACAGACCAAATGCGTGAAAGATGAATGATTCAGATCAAGTCTTGTGTTTGACACAATCTGTCCAAAAATAAATAAATAAATAGATACTATATATATAAAAAGAAATTTGCACTTTAAAAAAAAAAAATCTGCAAATAATTAAAAACTCATAAACCAAATGCATGAAGAATGAATGATTCAGATTAAGTCTTGTGTTTGATACAATCTCTTTAAAGCAGATTTCGACCCTCATACAATCACTATGGTGCTTTGAGACTCATGGACGTCTGCCTCCTAGGATAAAATGATCTACAACACAAAAACAAAGCTCACAAGGTCGTGCTCTGCGAACTACTCAATGTCTCTTTCTCTCTCTTTGACACAATATGAAATGCACAAAATAATATTCTCACACAAAGAGTTTTTTCTAAAAAGTAGTTTTTATGAATGAGGGACAATGAAAAATTATACGCTACAAAACAGGTATTTTGTTTCAGTAATTAACTGTTGTGTTAACTGTTGTGCATAGACTAACCAAAATTAAAATAATAAAATATTATTATTTGGACAAGTAGGCCCAGTCCACATATGCCAAAAGTCCAACCCAATGTCCAACTCATGAGTATATAAACTCATATATTATCTCTTTCCTTTCCTATGTGGGACTCAGGATTTTTACCACTTTTAATAACATCTTCAAGTAAACATAGAAAACATAAATTTTTTATTCACTCCATGCTATTTTTCCAACAATCCCCCACATGAATAGAAATTGATAAATACAATGCAAATGATGATGCAGACATAGAGAGGGTAGAAGAAAAGTTACTGTATTAGGAGAAGTAGCTTGTGGCTTTGAACTTTCCTTTGTGAAAGACTATCGGATATACTAGTTAACCAGTGAACATGATGTCTTCAACTGTTTAGCCGTTTATGTATACCAAGACAATAGAATTCTTATATCTCCTTTTTGAACATATTTCGTTCATATAGTTGTGTTCATTTTGGCCCTGAACATATCCTGGTAAATTCATGAAGTGCTTTAGAGAATTCAGCCTTGAAACTCCCATGGAAGCGGCCCATTTCACACTCATATAGGTGATTCTTATTAAGAATATCTGCCATACCCCATTTGGTTTTCCAAGATATAAGAATCATTAAAAGCAAAGCTTACCCTGAACATCGCTTACAAGCATCACTATTTCATCATAGGAATGGGTGGGAGATGTAATCTCCATAGTGATAAAAACTAGTCTCCACAATTTTGTTGTCCCTTTGAAAACCTAGATCTTGGGATCTCCAGTCAACTAGGTGGGGTTACCATCATGGAAACTTTAGGTCATAGGTTTTAATCCCATTCCCCTCGATGAGCAATTTACTTGCTCTCCACTCAAAATATTGATTACAGATCTGTTTTATAATCTGGAACTATTTCCATTTGAGAGCAACTGCCTCATGATATTTTGTCTTCAACAAATATGTCGAGACCTACCATAACTCTGTGCCCTACCAATATATACAAATAGGAGGCACAAATATCCAACAATGCATGTTTGTTTAGGTTTATAAAGACTTCCCAAAAACACATATGCTCTTCACACAAGGTGTTCTCATTAGATTGTCGTTACATCTCTCATGTGATTAAGACAAGACAAGTCCATCAGATGTATTAGAAAATTTTATTTCTAGTATCACATCTACAACACCTACATCTTTCAAGTTGAACTTAATGGTCAACATCATCTCAATAGCTTTTATTATTGCTATATACACGAGCATATCTCACAACGACATAGCCTCTTGTGATATATTTCACATAACATACTAGTCACATTAAACCTAAACTCATTTTACATCATCTCATTGTCAAATTACTCATATCATTACATTGAAACTTGCTTCAATCCATACAAAGATTTAACAAGCCTACACACTTTGTTTCCTTGTACAAGAACCATAAACCCCTTTGGTTTATTGTGTATCAAGAAAACTCATATATTCCTTTTCTTTATAGCCTTCTACAACAAGTCTTTCCTTGTAATAGTCAATAATTCCATCAACTCTCAAACTCTTAGGTGGTAGATCCACCAATTACTATGCATAGATTTCAAAGATGGATTTATTACACTATTGACAATCTCTTTTCCAAGAAGGCACTTTAGGATTTTGCTTCTTTGAAGCTTTAAGTTCATCTTCTAAAATATAAATTAGAAAATTAGGACCAAACAAATATGACATTTGTCCTTTTACTATGCTTAGGCTCAACCTCTCTTCCATCAACTCTTGATCATGAGAGATACTAAACGTAAACTCAAAACTTTCTTATAAGAAAATTTAACACTTGAAATATATTCTAATTAATTTTCATGCATATAAGAATAATAGATACATAAAGTAGAAAAGCACAACAGTAATATGGAAGTATAAACATTGATAAAATAGATGATAAAGAAGAAAATAGCAAAATAGATATATTCAAAATAAGGTTAAAATGGAATATGGAATATGAAAATTGAAACAAATAAAATCTTACTTGAATAAAAATTTCTGTCTTTAATAAAACTTGAAAACAACTATCTGAAGAGTTACAAGATTATAAAATAAAAACTGTCTTAAAGGTTACAAGATTCTGTCTGAAGGGAAGGTTACAAGATTGCAAGAGGAAAAATCTTTATGAGGGAGAGGGAAGGCTATTACAAAGGCTTTCTAAAACTTGGAATATGAAAAACTTATAATATGAGAAACTTATTCAAGCTTTTTGAGGCTTCTTTCCAGGCTTATTCAGGCTTGTCTTCTATCTGCGTAGTTCATCTCTTTTATAGATGCAATGAACCATGGTAAATTAACCTGAGTAGGAGAGTTAACCTAAGTTAAACTGTCGATGAAAACTTGTAGAAAATGTTATTATTGATGAGCAGTAATCTGTCTAGGAATCTGTCAGGTCTTTTTCACGTATACATGTTAATGGACAGTAGTGAATCATATGTCTGTATCTGTCTGGACTGTCTTGGATTCTTCACGCATGATAGTGAACAATAGTGACTTATCTACAGTAGTAACTCATTTGTCTGTATCTATATGGACTATCTTGGATTTTCTGCACACATGCTAGTGAATAGTGATCTATATTGGTGAATACTGATCTGTTATGTTTATCCCTGTCTGCCATTCTGTATTTGCAAATTAGAGTTATCTTATTGCTCATGGAGTCTCCATAGAGTTTCTGGGAGCTATTCACACATGCTGGTGAATAGTGATCTGTCATGCTGATGAATAGTGATCTGTCATGCTGATGAATAGTAATCTGTCTGGATTTTCTGGACATTCTGCAAATCACTAATTTAAGGGATATTGTCTCTATTGAGATGCCTTCATGCTCAGTCTGAAATCTTCATTGAGGATTTCTATTTTGGCAAAATGTGGTCTGTTATTAGCCTTGGG
Source organism: Quercus rubra (assembly GCA_035136125.1). Lineage (NCBI taxonomy): Eukaryota > Viridiplantae > Streptophyta > Magnoliopsida > Fagales > Fagaceae > Quercus > Quercus rubra. The sequence continues at coordinate 61,499 of JAXUIC010000025.1, forward strand.
ATGGCTATCTTACTTGCCAAGCAATTGACCGTTAATTTTAAAATTAACAAATAGTGCAAGTACGCCTTAGTTGAAGGCCTTCATGCATCTATCGAACAAATTCCTTCATGCATTTGTAGGACAAATTTAGGTAGTGTAGTTTCAAATGCTATAAAGGGAGTTTAATCAAGGGGCTTTTCAAAAGTCTTTCTATTTCTGAGAAGGACATGAGATTTTGAGAAGATCTAGGAAGGACATAAATTGCAAAAAAATTTCTGAAAACAAAATTTAAATAAAGTTTTTTGAAAAGAGATAAATGTTTTTGAAAATAATATGTATATACATATACTTAAGTGCTACTAGGTAGAGTGGTATCATTTGCCTTTGGATTAGTAGTAATCTCATTTATAGAAATCCCATCATTGTTTGCCATTGGCTTATTAGTATTTATGTCCTTAAATATTGGGATTTCTTTTAGCAAATGTATATCCTTAGGGATTGGAGGTAGGATGAACTTAAAATTTACTTATGTTTCCAAAATATTAGTACATATTCCATTGTCTGTCATGGAAAAAGGATAAAGTAAAGCCAAAAAAAGGATTCCCTAAAATAACTTTAGAGGACAACTTGTCTGTTAAAAAGAAAGGTGTTCTAAAATTGATTCCATTGTTATGTATATATGCCTTAGTTAATTTATTACTTATTTTAAGTCTATCACCATTGGCCTGGGTTAATCTATCTGTTGTTGATTCATAATATTTGGAAGGTATTAATCCTTCTTGAATGCAATTCATATCAACACTAGAATCAACAAGTGCAACAACTGTTAACGAGAATTCTTTATGAACAACCAAAGTTAGTTCAGTATACCATTTTTGGAATACCATTCTGTCAATTATATTTAAAAATTCGTCTTTATATTCATCTTTATGAAAACTTTTATCCGTATAATTATTTCTGTCAGGAAGAGAGGAGTATGTCAAGGATTCATTACCATATCTAATTCTATCCTTTACACTAATTACTTGTGCGACTATCTGATCAATCATGTCCTTTAAAATGAAATTTTCTGATTTTAATTCTTTTAATTCTTTTCTTAGATTGTTGACATCCATCTATAAATCTGTTATTGTTACAGGTTTACTAGGTTTAAATCTATCAATAATTTCTACAAAATTATAAGTTGACTTATAATCTTTCAAATCTATTTCGAGTTTGTCAGTTTGAGTTAAAGATTCTTTTAATTTAGATAAATAATCTTTTTTGGATTGTAAATCCGGAAGCCCGTCTATCAAGTCCATTATTATATCTTCTTGTTTTGTTAAAATGCTTATTTATGAGTTTTATTTCTTTGCAATTAAGAAGTTACTAGGAATTTTATTACTGCATAGCCACTACTTGCTCCTTGTTAGCGTTGGTCAGCCTCAAGACTCGTTGGCAAACCATAGTTTCGTGTTGGTCAGCCTGTTTTTTGTTAGCCGAAGGACAAGCATGTGTTTGGGTGGTCCCGCAATGGAGTCTCCCGAGGAGGTGGTCCCGATAACAAGGATACCAGTGGTTAGTAATAGTTTCGCCAGTAATTATTAATTGCCTAGAAATAGAATAAATACGTTTATCAGCTCATCATCTGTTTGCTTGTTCACACTTAGGTTAGGTACACACTAATTAAGAAACATGGACTATGATGATATAGATTATGATGAAGGTTATAGCATGAGAGATATAGACAATAATTGGTTAATGATAATATGGATTATGAAACTGATTCTGACTTTGACAGTGATACTGATGATTATAATTATAACTATAATAATAACACAAATAATTGGAGTACATACACGGGATAAAATCAATAAATAGACTGATAGACACAATAATAATTTCTTAGATAGGATTAATAAAAAATTGGAATCTTTAGAAGCTATTGAAAGATCCACCACTGTAGAAAGAAAAAATGACAGAGATAATAGAATAAATAGTTTTTTGGACCTTTATGAAAAAATTAAAGCTTTAAATTCAAAACAAGAAAGAAACTTTGAACCCTATCAAAGATCATCTTTAGTCACAGATATTTGGCATGATAGAAAAAATAGAAGCCTAGTAAGCACCGACAAATTCATAAATATTACATGTAGAAAAGATGACGGGAAAAATAATTTAAAAACTCTAGAGACCAGTCTGACAGAAAGGAAAGACTATAGTCACATAGTAAGAAGTTCCATAGAAGCTAAGAAAATAATAATAGGAAAGATGACATAATAGAAACAATACAAAAGAATCCTAGTGCTATAATACAAAAGAAGAAGACAGATATAATTGATGAAGACAAAGAAAAAGGAATGATACAGAAAGGCATAGTAAAAGAGATGTTAGAAAGAATAGAAAGACAACAAGGTAATAGTATTCTTACCAACTCATCCATAGCTCTACGTAAAGAGTTAGATATAGAAAAAGACATAGTAAAAGAAAGAAACATGAAAGAGAAGAAAGGTGATAGTATAGTCAACAAAGAAAGGACAAATAATAGTCCTAGCAATAATGATAGTTCCAAAAAGAGTAATAGTTTTAAACAAGAAATTGATGAGAGACTAAAATCAATTGAAAGAACTGTGGACTATACTTGAGACAACAGTTTAGTAGAATTGGCTAAAAAGATAGAAATTTTAAATTCACCAATGGAAATAAAATAAATGAAAAAAGACATAACAGTTTTAGAGATTACTGACTTATCAGATAATGAGAAACTTGACAGTCATATTAGAAATATTGTTTGTCTTAAATGTAAAGAATATGGGCATACTAAAAAACAATGTGACAGACATAATAAAAATGTAAAACGAATAAGTAAATTAGAATTTGAGAAAGACATAATAAATGAATTAATGGAAATATTTGATGTTAAATAGAAAGAGATAGACCAAGTAAAGAAAAAGGAAGAACTAAAATCAACTAACCCACTTAAAGTCAATAAAAGAAAAAGAAAACAAAAAGACATAATAATGAAATTGATAGAAAAATCTACCAAATCATCTAAAAGACAAAAAATACTATTTGCTAAAATTGAAAGATTTTATAAAAATACCTATTGCTTGTATTAAGTGTAGGAAATATGGACACCATGTTACGGAATGTGAAAAAGGTAAAAAAGGATAAGAAAGAAAAGACAAAAAAGAAACAAATTGGCATAGATATAAAACTAGTAACACTACAAAATTTAATGACAGAAGCAAAAATAGTAAAACAAGAAATTAAAGAAGATAATTCCACAGAGATAGATGAACAAAATATTGCAAAAATAATAAATTTAAAAGAACTTTCTAAACCCATGATAGACCCACCTTTATTAGAAAAAGATGATGGCAATAGACAGAATTTCTTGAGTAATTGATAGAGTAATTTTTCAAAAATGGCATACAGAAATCACTTTGGTAATTAATAAAGAATTCTCTTTGACAGAAATTGCTTTAATAGACTCAGGTGCCGATATGAATTGTATATAAGAAAGATTAATACCTTTAAAATATTATGAAAAATCGTCTGAAAGATTAACTCAAAGAGACAAATTAGGATTTACAGAACAAGATAGACAAATTAATGTTTTATCTAAAGAATTTGTTTTAGATAAAGAATTATTAAAACATGATTATTTAAAACCTGAAAATACTGATAGGAAAAACCAATTTTTTGAACAATATAATGAGCAAGAAAGGAATAATTTAAGAACTAAATATTATGAAATGGTGATAGACTTGCAGACACATTTTAGTTTCTTTGACTTTTTGAACTTTCATAACAAAAAGATAAGTGTGATAGAAAAAAACATTGTCATGGACGAAGACAGAAAATCATGAAAAGGTGTACCAAACTTATTCACCCTTTGAATCAGTTATATTGAATCAAAGTAGTGGAGCTCAAGTTTTGGCTACTCCTATTAAAAAACCTAGTCTAAGTGATGATAATAAGAACCTAGATAGTATAATTCAACAGAATAATTATACTAATATATATCTAAAAACAATTGGTCAAAAGTTACAAGACATAGAAGACAGAATAACACCCCCTTCTACTTCCATAAAAAAAGAAAATGTGTTTAATACCCCTTTATTTATCCCTCATGAAATACCTCATCATCTTAGAGTACCTTTAAAGAGACCCATGATAGAGAAAATGGATAATTTGCTTGATGAAATAAATAAAAAGTTAGATTTAATGAAATAGGAATCCCAAAAAGACATAGACCCACTAAAAAACAAAAATAGGACATTAAATACAATAGGAAGAACTGAATCTTCAGAGGATGAAGATTCAGAAGATAATCAATTGACAGATTTGACTGATTCATCAAATATAGATAATTTAGAATCACAATTTAATGATAAATTACAAATTAATATATTAACTTTATCATCTTCATCACAAGATCGTAGAAAAGGAAGAATTGAGGAACCATACCCCAAAAAGAATTGGTATCCTAAACCTACTCCTCCTGATGTACAGTTTGAAGAAAGACATACTTTTGTAAATTCATCTTATTCACCAGATTTAATTTATGAATGGAATATTGATGGTATGTCAGAATATGAAATAATAAATCTTTTACATGAAATGACTTTGCTCTCTAATGTTTATAAGAACCATGGAAAACAAGATCACTAGATAGCCCATTTAATTGTCAAAGGTTTTATCGGCCAATTAAAAGGTTGGTGGGATCACTATTTAAATAATGATGACAGAAATGAAATATTAACAGCTTTTAAAAGAGAAACAGATGGAAGTGTGATCATGACAGACAGACAACCTTCACAAGATGCAATTAATACTTTAATTTTTACCATAACTAAACATTTTGTTGGAGATCCCAATCAATATAAAGAAAGAGCTTCAGATGTTTTTGTTAGGACATATGTGTTTCTCATGTTATAGAATATATGTCATGATTTTATGTAATTGGCTTACCCTTTGACAAAATGCACTTTACTTGTATTTGGGTAGACTTAGGATGTGTTTAAATACTTTAAAAAACCACGTTTCAAGATCAAGTGTTAAAGCCTTCAAGTCTGTTCAAGAAATCAAGTAAAGAGTGCAAATTCATTAAAGCTCAATAGCTGGTCGATAGCTTCTCGACACCTCTTATCTATCGAGGTTTAAGAATTTCAGAATCCAACTCTGATTTTTTTGGGATCCATGAATCTATCTTTGGGCCTTCTTTTCTCCTAACCTTAGACATATAAAAGGATTGTTTTAAGAGCCGTCAAACAGTACACAAGTTGCACAAGCATTGAACAAACTCTGTTCAAGCAAATTGTGACCGGAGACAAGGTTCTTGACCTAGTTCATCTCTTTCTCTTGAAGAAGTTGCTCTGTATTTGCACCGTAGGGTTTTATGACCAAGCATCTTCTTGATCTTCATCGTGTGGATGAACTGAAGAACTTTGCAGCCAACAATCTTATCAGATTGGTGTTTTGAAGTCGCGTACTGGGATCCGCACAACCGTTAGTCACGTACTTGGGAGCCGTGCATCAGAAAGGGGAACTGTCACTACAGAACAAGTCCGATTGAGTATTGGGGTAAGGGTTCAACTGTACGTTGGTAAGGTACTTGGGATTCCTTGCTTGTAACCGCTTGTTGTGATAATAGTGGAGTTTCGAGAGTGATGACCTGAAAATCACCCGGTGGGATTTTTGCCGTTAGGTTTTTCCCCATTTGTAAACAAATCACTGTGTCATTTATTTTCCGCTGCATTATTAGGTTATTAGTGATTTGTTTGTGTTACCACGCGTTTGCTTGATAAATTGATTAATTAATAACTTGGATAATTAATTAATTAATTTCTATCACAAAGGGTCATTCAGTTTGTGGCCTATCAATTTTGATTAATTTAAGATGTCCACAACTTTCAGACTTTATATGGTATAAAGATGTTTTTATTTCAAAAGTTTTAAGTAAGAATGATTGTCAACAATCATACTGGAAAGAAAAATTTATTGCTGGTTTATCTTACTTCTTTGCTCAAAAAGTTAGACTTGATTTAGCCAATAATGATGATGGAACTATAGATTATCCTAAATTAACATATGGTGACATAATATCTTCAATCAATAAAACAGGTTTATGGTTATGTAATGATTTAAGATTGAAAAATCAATTAGAGAAAGAAAAAAGATATGCTAAAATAGAGCTAGGAACATTTTGTGAGCACTATGGCTTTGAACCATTGATTGCTCCCTCTAGGAAAAGAACAAAAGAAAAGAAAGATGCGGATAGATACAAGAATAATAATAGAAGATATTATAAAGGTAGGACTAAAGAAAAGAAAGAAGAGTCCAAAAGAAAGAAATGTGATAGATATAAAGAAAGAGACATGGACACACTAGTAGATACGGTAACTTTAAAAAAAAAAGATAAATAAACTTGACATACCAGAAAAGTTAAAAGATAAATTAATAAATATATTAGAACAGACAGATAGTGATGAAACAGATAATGAAATTCACCAGATAGATAATTGTGATATCACCTCATCATCGACAAATATTTCTTCAGACAATGGAAAAGTTAAAATTATGTAATCGCAATAATCCTGATAATTGTTATTGTAAAAGAAAACTAAAAATTAGTGTTTTAACAAAACAAGAAGATATAATAATGGACTTGATAGACAGACTTCCGGATTTACAATCCAAAAAAGATTATTTATCTAAATTAAAAGAATCTTTAACTCAAACTGACATACTCGAAATAGATTTGAAAGATTATAAGTTAACTTATAATTTTACAAAAATTACTGGCAGATTTAAACCCAGTAAACCTGTAACAATAATATAATCAAAATCACCAATATAATCAATTAATAATATAATCAAAATCACCAACACTGTCAAGCACGAAATCAGCTTTATCAAATTCTTAGAAAATATCTAAGACGCAGAGCAGGCACAATACGAACTGTGATTGAACAAATGAAACCAAACCCCAGCCAAACAATGGTTCAAGTAAGACAAATATCCTAATATTATATAATAAAATTAAAGAAGATGGATAGCCTTGAAAACTCAAAATTACCAGCACAGTCAAACACGTAAACCTTTGAAGATCATAAATTTGTTTATAATATAAACGAGTGGATATTTATGCGCAGCGTATATACAACTGCGATTTATAGTGTTTTTCAACGATCACAAAATTCCTTTCACCGTGAATCACAAAAATAAATTAAAATATAGAAAATCTGCTTTAAAACTGTTTGTATATTTTAACAACTTACTTTTTACTTTTGTGATAAAGTAAAATGTACAACATACAGATTAAAATATAAATAATAATACAAATAAATTATAAATGTGATAGATAAAAATAAATAAATAGATACTATATATATAAAAAGAAATATGTAAATAATTAAAAACTTTCAGACCAAATGCTTGAAGAATGAATAATTCAAATCAAGTCTTGTATTTGACACAATCTGTCAAAAAAACAAAAAAGATACCATAAATATAAAAAGAAATCTGCATATAATTTAAAACTCACAGACCAAATACGTAAAAAATGAATAATTCAGATCTAGTTTTGTATTTAATGATCTATAGCACGAAAATGAAGCACACAAGGTCGTGCTCTGCGAACTACTAATTGACTCAAAAATTAAAATAATAAAATATTATTATTTGGACAAGCAGACTTAGTCCACATATGCCAAAAGCCCAACCCAATGTCCAACTCATGAGCATATAAACTCATATATTATCTTTTTCCTTTTCTATGTGGGACTCAGGATTTTTACCACTTTTAATAACATCTTCAAGTGAACATAGAAAATATCAATTTCTTATTCACTCCATGCTATTTTTCCAACAGAAAACCATAACAGTGGCTCTTAACAAAACGGGAAGATCACTTAAGGGAACTAGTTATGGACGACATTAAAGAGGAGATGAAGTGCTTCAGGTGGTCATCCTATAGACATGCACGAAAGAAGGGAAACCAGGGAGCCCATGCACTTGCACAATATGCACACATCGAGTGGAGCAAAAGGCGGTGTGGTTGCTGGTTAGTAACTATTTCAGCTTGTATTACCAAACAATAATGCTCCATACACAACTTCTTTTATAGCATTTTTCACAATTTATGAGGTAAGGATATATTGATATGATTTGTTGTAATTGAGAGAGTTGGAAAGCCTTCAGAGCCTCAGTCCCGATCATCATGTTATATATTGAATAAAATGAAATTTGACTAGCAATCCCTCATTTTTCTTATTAGCATGGGTTTGGGTGCACAATAAAAGCAGAGTTAGTACAAGACCAAGATGAAATTGATGTTCTAATCACAACAAATTATAACAAAACTTCCTTTTTTTTAAAAACAACAACAATTGTGAAAAAAAGAATTGCAGAAGGCCTAAATTCACAATATATTTCACAATTGTTAAAGTGATAAGTTGTTAATGGTAGGTGATAATGTGGTGTCAATGACAAGCCCATATGAAAATCAATAAAAAATCATCAGCTCAATTGCTACAAAAATATTGTGAAAATTATTATGCCTATAACATTATTAAATAAGTTGTGAAAAATATTATTTCTCTCTTGGAAATGAATAAATGACAACATGTAAGGACTCTAAATGGAATGTTTACCCCTATTCTATTCTAGATTTTTGCTATTTTTGCCTTGAGGAAGTGGAAAATGAAGGTTCTAATTCCTTTGTTTAGTATTTTGTTTCTTTTTCTTGTTCAATTAAGTATACATCAGCTTATGTAAAAATTGTTGTTTATTTTTTTAATAAAAACCTAGTCTTATGTTGAGTCACATTAGTAGTCATGTCATTATTTTCTTTCCGTTATTTCAAATATATATATATATATTAATGTATTATGTTTTTATATATTCTCAAAACTAATTGTAACTTATCAATCATAATAGAACCATCACTTTTCACTATCATGACTTTACACATTCTTGAACCTAAATATAACTTATAATAGAAAATACATGTCATACAAATAGCTTGGTTGAAGACACCATTTATTTATTTTTAGTTTATACTTACCAAAAAAACACTTCTATTCCACAATTGTATTCTTATTCGTATGTTAATGTAGTTTTCAACGCTATGTTGAAGAGCCCATTTCCAATCCTACTTGGAGAACCACATGTCATTTTTATCAACTTTAAGAGATAAAGATTATATACACTCAGATCGGTCCGATATGGTTCATTAACTCCAATTTCGTCCAATTCAATTCACTTTTGTCCAATACGGTCCATTTTGCTCCAATTTGGTCTATTCTAAGTTAGTATCTATACTACTATTTAAAAGGTTTCTCCTATTTGAACTAGACATTTTTTTGGTTTCAAAATACCCTTACAACCTAAATTTAAGTAAAGATGAAGTTTAAGGATAACATAGTAAAAATACATTTTTAACTCTCATGTGTAACCTTATCTACAGAATAGGCAATGTTTAACTCCCACGTTTAACTCCAATTAATTTTCAAACTAAGCATTACTCTATGTTTTCACTTTTCTTTCTTCTTCTTTTTTTTCTTTTTCTTTTTTTCCTTTATCAAGACTTAACTCTCTCTTTTTTTCTTTTTTCTTTTTTTGCATTAAGAAAAAAAAGACTTAACTTTTTTTTTTTTTTTTGAATACTGGGTTTCCTTTACTCCATAATCTCATGTCATGTTTGGTTTTTTTTTCCCCCCTCAAATCTCTTTGTTTTGATTTTGAAGAAAAAAATATACTAAAAAGTAGAGATAAAACTTAATAAATAACATGCTAAAAATAAGGAAAAATTATATTTTTCCTACTTGTGGTTTGCCCAAAAAATATTTTGCTTACCTGATGTTTAAAAATTAGTACTTTACCTAACTTTAGTAAATTTGTATTTTTGTTACTTTTTTATACCTCTCTCTCTCGTCTTAAAACATTAAAAACTAAAAAAATCAAGAGAAAAAATATCTAAAAGTTAAGTTTTAGATCATTGAAAATGATGAGTTCGGAATTTTAGAGCAAGTTTTGGAGGAATCGGTTATGGATCTTTTGAATACTTTGGATACTCAAATCGAAAAAACATAGAGATGAATTACGAAGTCTCTAAAGTGAGACAAATCAGGAAGAAAAGCTAAGGAAAATATTGGACGATGAAAAGAAAAGGAACTTTCTGTTTAATTCACATATCATGAATGTCAAGTTTATCATAGCGGAAAAAGTGCATAGAACAGCCTCGCTAAAGGATATTCGCTTATCTGCTAAAGATGACAAAGGCATTGCCTTGGAAGAGGATGATAGCTTATTTGATGAAAATGGCGAATACGATGTCTATGAGTTGACAGCATACCAAATGAAACAATGCCCATTAGTGCCAAAGGAAGTGGAGGCTAAAGTGTTGCCAACCGAGGAAAGGGTTGAAGATGGCCTGTTAGAGAATAATGTAGGACCTGGTCCTGGTGCTGAGTCAAAGTAGCCGTGGTGAGATTAAGACCAACCTGAATGCTTTGATTTCGGAGCTACTCACCTTTGTTTCCGATGAGAGTGATATCATTCCGTATCTATTGGGTAAGATGGGGTAGCGGTGAGGTGATGTGCTTCTTCTTCTTCTTCTTCTTATAACATCTAAATTTTAGATTTTTTTCCTCCTGATTTTTATTTTTTATTTTTTTATGTTTTAGGAGGAGAGAGATATAAAATAGTAGCAAAAATATAAATTTATTCCTATTTTTAATAGAGATGGGTAACATAAGACAAACGAAGCTTACCTAATGTGGATAAAGTGTTAATTTTTAAACCACAGATAAGTAAAGTATTTTTCGAGCATATCACAGATGAACAAAGTATAATTTGTCCTAAAAATAATCTCTAACTCCCATGTAAAATATTGTCTACAAAAACCAAATAAGAAATCTCATGATCACACTCCTCTATCTCTTTTTTGTGGGAGGAATTTTACTACATATATTTATTTGTTATTTATTTATTTTTTTTTTGAAGTGATGTGTTTTTTTTTTTTAATGCTAAAGTTATATATATATATATATATATATATTACAAAATTAGGAAGTAAAAACTTGGGCTACTACAAAAGCCTGGTATTTGTGAAGCATAGGAAAATAGGCGTCAACATCTATGGGTTCAGCACAACTCAATTGCACTAGCGGGCGCATTGTACTCTAGCTATATAACAATATATATCAGGCCAAAATTGGAATTTAACCACGATTTCCCAACTATTTAGTTAGTAGGTACGGTTTCAAAAGTATATATTTTACTAACATCTCGAGTCTCAAAGACTCAATTTTGGACTATAAATCGAGTCTCGATTTTGGACTATAAATCGAGTCTTAAAAACTCGGTTTTCATGGTCTAATCATGTCTGATGTGGCATTTTTTCCACATGGTGTCCACCTGAAAAACGAGTCTCTAAGACTCGATTTATAAGCCAAAAAAAATTTAAGTCTAAGTCTCTCATGTAAGCTTATTCCTAGAAATACCCAAAAAAAAAAAAATTTACACCTTCTCTTCCTCTCTCCCCACTCTTTGTTTTGTTCTCTCCTTTCTTTATCTCGGTCCATCTCTCTCAAATTGCCATGGAAGGTGTGGGTTTGTGGGGATCAGCGTGGTGGAGGGTGTGGGTTTATGGAGATCAGCGTCTATGGTGGACATCGGCGTTTGTGTTCGAGGTTGAGGTGTGGGTCACGGTTGTTGCTAGGTTGTGGAATCGATGAATCGATGGTTGGGTTGTGGGATTCAGTGGCTAGGTTGTGGGATTTGGTGACTGGGTTGTGGAGTCAATGATTGGGTTGTGGGAAACAGTGACTGGGTTGTGGGTTGTGTGGGTTTGGGTTTTGGTGGGTCATTAGGTGGCGAAGTCCAGTCTGTTTGGGTTTGTGGGTATGGATTTGGCGGTGGTGGTGTTGTTGGATTTTAGGTGGTGGTGGTGGTTGCTGTGCTGTGGGTGAGTTTTCTCTCTCTCTCTCTCTCTCTCTCTCTCTCTCTCTCTCTCTCTCTCTCTAATCTTATTTGGGTTTTCAAGTACAGTTTTTAGTCAAAATAAAAAAAAACCCAGAAAAATTGTTTCATTGTTGAATAAATAGCGAATGTCTGTTTCTGGGATTTCTTTTTTTTTTTGGTATTTATGGGAATGGCTTGTACATGAGAGACTTAGACTAAATTTTTTTTTGGCTTATAAATTGAGTCTTAGAGACTCGATTTCCAGGTAGATGCCACGTAGAAAAGCGTCAGCTCAAATCTAATCAAAGAATGAAAATCAAGTCTTTGAGACTTGGTTTATAGGCCCAAAATCGAGTCTTTGAGACTTGAGACGTTAGTAAAATATGTACTTTTGAAATCGTGCCTACTAATTATATTGTTTGGAAAATGGGCTTAATTCCCAATTTTGGCCATGTATATGAATGCCGTGGAATTGTAAGTGATCACAAATAATTTCAATGTTATTTCGATTGTTTTAGTAGATCTAAATGCATATTATCAGTGGAAAAATGTGTAAGCCTCAAATCATATTATACATTTTCATTTGATGTAAATTTTTATAATTTATTTTTTGATAGTCTAAAAAATAACACTAATCATACATTTTTTGTTATTAGAAAAACTAACAATGTAGGGCCCATTTGGTACATGTGTTTAAAAACCGAAAATTGTTATTTGAAAATATTTGTGGAAATACATATGAGTAAAAAAGTACGTTGAAATGTATGAAATATTATTTAAAAACTGAAAATAATTATTTAAAAACACAAATCAAACAGCCCCTAGCATCTACACACCTTTGTTGCATGCTCAGCTTTAGTGGCTCTTCTATTTTTTTTTTTTTAAGAATAAAACCTTTTTAAGTATACTAAATTAGGATTGTTGCATTTTCTAACCACCAAAATCCTAGGAAAGCGATGAGATATAGCATGAAAATTTTATTTTAATCACAAACACATAAATCTTATCACATTCCTAAAAATCTTAATAATTGAAAAATACAGTAATCCTAAATTATAAATAATGTATAGATGGCAATATATAAATAAATAAATGTGTTCTGAGAGGGTTTTCAACTTTCATTGGCGGGAATCTTGCCCCTAATTTTTGTGATTAAATTAAAGTTAAAAATCTTGGCCCTAATTTGTTTGATTATAACAAAGCAGAGACAGTCGAACCAAAGACTGGAATTGAAATTGGGTTAGGGTTAGGAATGTCAGATTATCTCCCAGAGGAAGTGGTGCTGGAAATTCTGCAAAGACTACCGGTCAAATCCCTAATTCGATTCAGGTGCGTTTCCAAATCATGGAACTCTCTAATCACAACCTCTGCCTTCATCAAATCCCATCTCACTCGATCACTTCCCAAATCCTCCAACAAATTAATTGTCAGGCACTGCGTTGATAGTCCCCATGTAGAGCACTACAAGTTAATTGACAATAACAATGACTCCTCATCTGATCAAATTCAACACATTGATTTCCCACTCACGAGTCGTCGTATAAACCATTTCCTGTTAATCGGTTCCGCGAATGGCTTGTTCAGTCTTTTTGAACAAGATCGCTTTGTTCTTTGGAATCCTTCTATTAGAAAATTTATAACTCTTCCAAAGCCTTGCATTACTGTCAAGAAGTACGGCCATGTTACGTGTCGTTCAGCATTCGGGTTTGATCCGCGGACTAATGATTATAAGGTGGTGAGGATTGCATTTCAATGTAGAACTGATACCTCTGAAGAGGCCAAAATACCTCTAGTTGAGGTTTACTCTCTTAGTGAGGGCTCTTGGAGAATAACAAGTGCTGGGGACTCCTTTTCACCCAGGATTAGTTTTAATGATTGGGGGCAACCATCAGCTTCTTTAAATGGGGCTGTCCATTTTGTAACGAAGGATAGGGACAATAAATGGTGTCCATTAGTTTCGTCATTTGACTTGGGGGATGAGGTTTTTCGCGAGATGTCTGTGCCAAATGGTGCACTCACTGGGATTGATTATTTTCATACCTCAGTAATTGGGGGATCTCTTTCTCTATTATGTCATGATACTCATAAAGCCAGGGTCAACAAATTCTGTTCCATTTGGGTGATGAAAGAGTATGGCGTTGTTGATTCTTGGACTAAACTGTTCACTGTTAATCTCAATGGAGGACTTTTAAGGGTATTAGGTCTCCAGAAGAATGGTAATATATTAGTGGAGGCAAAACTACCACATTATTTGGGCATCGCTTCTTATGAACCTAAGAGTGAACAAGTTAAGAATTTGGGAATTGGTGGGAGACCATACTATTTTTGTGTTGATAATTATATGGAGAATCTAGTCTTACTTGACAAACCAACTGATGCGGTTTCCAAAAGGGGAGCGAGCAGGAAGAGGAAATGCAGGTATAAGCTGGATTCAACTCAAAATTTCAGCATTTGCTTTCCTCAGTTGTATCTTATTCTTGGCATATACTAGATACTGTACTGCTTTAGGATGTTAAATGCAATTTTGTGGTTGTCGTTGATGATGAGCTTAAACATTTGCAAGCTGGAAAAAGTAAATATAAAAGAAAGACTGATGTTATTATATTTTTCTATATGCTGAACTTGTCACAGCTAATCCATATTCAATATCAAAATGTGTTTTACACTTACTGTTTCGTTAGACTTGCTTAGATTTTTCTGATATGATCAGCCATTGCCTTCTGATTTTGTGTTTTGTACATGACATGTTATTTTGCACTGTTGTACATTCAACAAAGTATAAGATGAAACTATAAAAATAAAAAGAGATGGGCCAAACATTTAAAAGTTTTTAGAACCATGTAACTGTAGCTAGAGTCATGACATTTTGTTAGGGGTTTTGATTGATTAAATGTATCACATTGTATTGAGTGTGGGAGTTGCATTAGGGTGGCCCCTAGTGACAACCCCAAGGTTTGTTGCAAAGATGTAATAAATATGGGGTTTGCCCAAAAATAAGTATTGTTTTGTTTAGCTGAATAAATGATATAGAATTAGCTTCAGCACTGCATTTATTGATTTTGGTTGTGTGTTGATATGGAAAAGATTATTTATCCACATTGGTGTCTAGATAAATGTACTTTTGATAAGAGTGATCATTCCTCCTTTTGATAAATATTGCTTATTCCAACTTGCTAGTTTATTTTTTACCTTTTCAAAGATTTCTTTCCAAACTGGTTGTGTCGTAAAGGACAAACCTGGAGTAATCCCAAATATACCGTAGGTAGAGTCACCACCCTAAAACCCAAAACCAAGCCTAGCTTCATTACACACTCCACTTCTCCTGTTGGTACAAGCTCTGTTTTACTTAGATTAACTCTTAATTCTGAGACTGCTTCAAAACAGAGAAGGAAAACATCATATAGAGCCAAGTTTATCAGAATTTACATCGCAAATAGCATTGTATCATGAGCAAACAAAAGGGGAGAGCTGTCCATAGCCCCTTCACTTCCTCCCTCAACTTGAAATGCAGCTAAGTTCCCACCCTTCACAGCATTGTGTAACATCCTATTATGTACTTCCAAAACCAAAATTAAAAGAAGCATGGAGAAAGGGTTTCAGTGTCTCGGTCCTCCTGAACTATTAGAAAAGAAAAGTGTGGTTCTATTTACCATGGTTGACAACCACATTGTCCAAATAGAAAACCAAACCCACTTCCTCCTTCACCAAAATTGAGTCTATCTAATAGATATATGAAATAACCCTAGTAAAAATAATCACATATCATTTCAGTGTACAGTTTACAAATTACTCTAAAAACATTGCCATCAAGTTTGCTTTCAAAGACATTTATTGGAAATAAACATCAAATAAGGGATTTTCCAACCTTTAATGAAAGCATTTGGATCTAACACAAGACACCTATCATTCACTTTTGGAATTTAAGTGACATAAGCATTAAAGATTTCTCAAACTTGTAGTCATTATAGAGCTCCATTTCCACAAAACCCACTCAAGCCTCTTCAATAATAATTTTCATTTTTTGTTTCACTGTTCTCTAACACTTAGTCTCTGGCCACAATCTTTGGTAGCCAAACTTTTCATGTTACTATTCTTTCTCTTAATAGTTGCATTGCACGGGGTTTAAGTGATAACATGGTGGTAGTGCCATCCTTTGTGGTGCCTGATATCTCTGGTTCAAACCTCACCTCCTTCCTCATCCCCCCCAAACTATAGATCTAGGCTCAAGATTACCCAATACACAGTTCTTACGGGCAAGGTCATGTATCCGGGGTTTACTCAAAAGGGGTTGCTTGAAGAGGTTCCTTGATTTTAAAAAAGAAAAAAGGAATAAAAAAAAAATTGCACTGCTTCTTGGTGCTTTTCTTTAAATTTCGATCCCCAAAACGAAAGGTACAAAAGCCAATTTACCAATCTCTCTAATCCACATTTTTCTTTTCTTTTTTAAATTTGATTTCACATGGCTTTATTCCTAATATTGTTTATTGACATTATTTTGATTTTCCAAATTTTTATATGCTTTTCAGGTACCTTTTTTTCCCAGGTTTTCTTTCCTCTTTTATCAATTACCTTGACTTGGTTTCATCGGGTTTTTGAGATTTATTAAGTTGATAGAGACATATGTGTGTTTGTGTTTGGGATTGGGATTGGGGTTCTAGTTATTTTCTAGCAGGGCCTTGTATCGCTTTTTTCTTTAGTAAAGCTTCTATTTGATGACTCTTCATGCCCAAAGGATTTAGAGGATTCTCTCTCTAACTTCACTTTTTTTAGATAGAGGTCATTCACGCTTAAACTTGATTCTTCTTCATGCCCAAATCATTTGGAATAGGTAAAGTTATCCACCTCATTGCTTCATATGTTTGTAATTTTGCAGCTTAATATGCAAGAAATTTGAAAATGTAGACATCTTCCTAACTTCCTTTTTTCTCTTGTTTAAATGATTGATTGTGTGGATTTTCTATAATGGGTTGCTTTCGAATATGGTATTTATTGATTTTACTAATTGTTCAAATCATTTTTTGTATTTCAACCATCCAAGCCTTTTAGTGTATCTATTGCTACCAAATTTCCAGGTTGACTTCAGATGAAGAGGAGAGAGTACGCCTGCTACAAAAGGCAAGACACCAGCTACAAGAGGCAATACAAGAAGAAGACAGTTTATGCCAGCTACTACAGCCAATACTACATCAACAGGAAACAATACTACATCAACTAGAGACAATACTAATGACTCTACAAGAGGCTATGATACACAATGAGAGAGAATGTCAGCCACAAGAGGCATCGCTACATCAACAAGAGACAATACTGCAGCAGTGGATGGATAAAATAGCCTTTTTAATATCAAAAGTGGAGAAAATGGAAACTGTTAAATCGGAATTGGTCTTTATAATTCAACAATTAAGGGGCCACGTTATTACTTCGGTGAGCTTTTGTTATAAATATATTATATATTTTTTAATGTGAATGTATTACTTTATGCAGTACATAGAGTTGAGTTATATTGTTAATTGGAGTTATTTATCTTATATTATAGGCTGAAGAAGAGACAATACTACAACAGAAGATGGAGAAAATGACCTCTTTAAAATCACAATTGGAGAGAATGGAAACTATAAAATCAAAAGTGGTATTTTTGATTCAACAATTCAGGGGCCAGGTTATTACTTCGTTGTGCTTTTGTTGTAGATATATTGCTTTTTTTAATGTAAATGCATTACTTTATGCAGTATTTAGAGTTCTGTTATAATGTTGATTGGAGTTCTTTATCTTATTTTTTAGGCTGGGGACATGTCTAGTGGTGCTGGAGATCAAAGTTCAACACAAGTACAACAAAGATCCTCTTCTGCAGGTCAGGAAATGTGACCTTGCGGGGGGAATGATATTTTTTCTTCATATTTTGTTATTATTGGGAAATTATGGTCTTGATTTGACACTCGTAAAATTTGTGATTGATATGAAAGGTAATGTTTAATATGTTTAGAAGAAGAAGAAAAAAAAGTAGTTTTTAATGAATTTCGTAAATTATGTATTATGAGAGGATATTATTTCAGATGGGTTTCTTGAAAGGTGATGTGTTTCTTGAAAAATTGATAAGAAGAATGGGTTTTTTCATGAATAATGGATATCAACTGTAAAGGAATGTGTCTCTATTGCTACTTTATTTTGTTAAAAGAGAACCTGAGCATCCGCCACCATGGATGAGTACATAGAAATCCAAGATATCTTTAGACAATATAAAGAGGCCTCAGGTTAGATATAGTAATCCGTGAGAAGAAAATATATATTTTTAAGTGGAAATATATTAGTTGAGAGTAATGATGTAATCATAACCTTGCTAGGTGTTTGAGAGCATTGAATCAATATGAAAAATACCTCTTACTAAAATACTACCCTCATTGAATTTGAAGATAAAAATATAAAAAGTAAAAAAGCGTTTGTTGAAATAAAAGAAAAGATATGGAAGAAGTTTTAAAAGTGGAAAGAGAAGCTACTCTTTCAAGCCAAGAAAGAGATACTAATCAAGGTACCATAACCTATGAGTTGCTTCGTGAGTTTAATTTAGCTTTACTAGCAAATAGGGTGGTAGTTTAAATGAGTGATAGCCGTTCACTTCTTTATAGAGTAAAAACAAAGCCAAATATTTCCTAACAAGCAATTTTATGTATGTGAATATGAATGGAGCTAGTTCATGTGCTTGGAGAATTATCTTTGGGGCCACGAATGGTGCCCAGTATAGGTATGAGATGGGTGATGGAAGGAAAGTGAAGATTTGGAGTGACAAATAGCTCCCCATCCCAATGCCTTGTATGCTAGTCTCACCAGTAAAGGTCCACCCCGAAGCTGTTGTGAGCTCACTGATTGATCATAGATGAACATAGCAGGAAAGTGGAATCGAAGATTGATAGAGTACATCTTCATGCCACATAGTTGAAAAGCAATAAAGGAAATTCCATTGAGCTATAGGTTACCTGAAGCTAAATAGATTGGATGATGACTCTAAGTGGTAGCTACATAATCAAAGTGTGTATTCTATGTTGATAAAGGAGAAGGAATGCAGAAGCTAGAAGGGGGAATAAGTGGACACAAGAACAAGAAGTTACGCATGGAAGAAGTGTAAACTCTTCAGATTGGTTAGAGCTCTTTGTCATAATAGCTTGGATAATCTAGAAGCATGAAAATGAGTTGCAAGGGGCAAGAAAAGAAAAAATATTCTTTCACACTAGTTCAGATCCATTATTTCACACATATCCATAATTGATTTAAAAACCACTCTCTAACATATCAAGCGGATGTGAAAAAATAGATGTGGAATAATGGATGTGTGAGAATCAAAACCTAACAAATGAAACCCCAAGTCAATGAAAAAGTTAAGCAGTAATAACAAACAAACACAAAGTGGGAAGCTCCATTGGAAATGGAGTCTATAGGGCCAACTTTGATGGGCCATCTTCATAGATGAAAACAAAGCTGGCACTGGGGTGATTATTCGAAACAGTGAAGTCTAAATGATTGTAGCTCTTAGTGAAAGGCACACCAATGTGGAAGATGCAAAAGCAGTGGAGGCTATGGCAGCAGGAAGAGAGCAATGCTCCGATCTTTGCAAATGAAATAGGTGTATCAGAATTTGTACTGGAAGAGAATTGAAAACCATAACAGTGGCTCTTAACAAAACGGGAAGATCACTCAAAGGGACTAGTTATAGACGACATTAATGAGGAGATGAAGTGCTTCAAGTGGTCATATAGACATACACGAAAGAAGGGAAACAATGTAGCCCATGCACTCGCACATCGAGTTGAGCAAGAGTCGGTGTGGTTAGAAACTATTTTAGATTGTTTTATCAAATAATAATGCTCCATACAAAACTTCTTTTATAACATTTTTCACAATTTATTGATGTGGATGATAAATTGATATATTTTTTATAATTTATATTGAATAAAATGAAATCTGACTAGTAATTTCTAGTTTTTCTTATTAGCATGGGTTTGGTTTCACAATAAAAGTGGTTTTCCTTTTAAAAGTGCTAGACCCCGGTGAAAGTGATGTTCTAATCACAACAAATTATAACAAAATTTCCTTTTGAAAAAAATCAACAATTGTGAAAATAAAGTTGCAAAAAGCCTAAATTCACAAAATTTTTCACAATTGCTAAGGTGACAAGTTCTTAATGGTAGGTGATAAAGCGGTGTTAATCTCAAATCCATATGAGAACTATCAAAAATTCACCAACTCAACTGCTATGAAAAATACTATGAAAATTATTATACCTGTAACACTATTAAATAAGTTGTGAAAAATATTATTTCTCTCTTGGAAAGGGATAAACGACAACATGTAAGGACTATAGATGCAATGATTACCACCTATTCTATTCTAGATTTTTGGGGAAAATGACATTTTACTACTCTAAACTATACTTCTAATTACACTTTGCACCCTGAACTTTTCGAATGCACATTTTGCACTCTACACTATGATTCTTGTTACACTTTGCACCCTGACATTAATTTTATTATTAACTTGGATGGAAAAGTATGACATGAAAAGACTTAATTGACCTCTTCCCAATGCTTTAAAAACAAAAAATAAGTTACACTTTATCACCCTAAAATAAACTTATAATTATACTTTGCACCATAAACTTTGAATTTCTATTCAAGTTAACAGCAAGCTTAACGTCAGGAGCAAAGTGTAACAAATGTTATAGTTTAGGGTGCAAAATGTGCATACAAAAAGTTTAAGGTGTAAAGTATAATATGAGCTATAATTTATGGAGTTAAAGTGTAATTTCTCTAGATTTTTGCCTTAAGGAAGTGGAAAATGAAGGTTCTAATTCATTTCTTTAGTAATTTGTTCTTTTTCTTGTTCAAAAAATTATACTATAAGGGCATTCACACCAGTTTGTGTAAAAATTGTTGTTTATTTTATGAAAAATACTTTGTCTTTTATTTTAGTTAATCATTTTTCAAAATACTCACACCTGATTATCTATTTCATGCTCTATTTTACACACAATATGCATAATTCAGTATCTTTCTTCACCCTTGAGAAACACAAAAAAATAAAATAAAATAAAAAAATAAAAATAAAATAAAAAAATAAAAAAAAAATTTAAAAAAAAAATCGGAAGATGAATAGAAATAATTTAAAAAAAAAATCATTTTGCATAAGCAATAGTGACTTATATATTTCATTTCTTAGAGAGAGAGAGAGGGACGGAGGAGAGAGAGAGAATTGGACCAAAAGGGTTACACAAAATATCTAAAGCTAAAGCTTATCATTCATTATTATTACGCTTATGTTGAGCCTACACCAACGATCATATCAACTTTTTCTTTCCATCCATTTTATATATATATAGTTTTCAAGACAAGGTTGAAGAGCCTAATTCCACTCCTACTTGGAGAAACACATGTCATTTTCATCAGCTTTAAGAATAAATATAACATACACCCATTTCGGTCCAGTTTGGTCCAATACAATTCATTACTCCAATTTGGTTCAATTATGTCCAATTTGGTCTAGTTCAATTGAATTCAATCCATTTTGATTCATTCAGTTGATTTTACTCTAATTTATTCAGGGTGAGTAAATACTAAAAGTCTGTTTGAGATTCGATTATTTTGTTAAAACTGAAATTTTTTTGCTGAAAGTACTGTATATATATAGTACTATTTGAGATTCAATTATTTTTTTGCTTATTTTGTTTAAACTAAAATTATTTTGTCAAAGGTATTGTAGATAAAAGTAAAAGTTAGTTGAA
Organism: Quercus rubra; assembly: GCA_035136125.1. Lineage (NCBI taxonomy): Eukaryota > Viridiplantae > Streptophyta > Magnoliopsida > Fagales > Fagaceae > Quercus > Quercus rubra. The sequence goes on from JAXUIC010000025.1 coordinate 83,199, forward strand.
ATGGTATAGTGGAACTCAAAAATAATACCAAAAAGTACAGTGAGACTTATAAATAATAGCAGAAGTAAACTGAATAATAAAATAAATTGACTTTTTAAGCTAGAGCCAAGAGTACGCTAAGCGTGAGTTTGGATAGATCTGAAACTTGGTTTCAGTTGTGTTTGCATCCAACTTAGTGGATCCTGTGCACTGTTCATGGGCTTCACAAGTATTTTTTTCAACAAATTTTTCATTAAAATTGGGTCTCACGGCATTATTCACATATTTAAAAATTATTTTGTTACAGTGTTTTTAATTTTTAACAATAAACGGTATTCAAATAGACTTTAAGTGTGCGTTTGAGTTTGGATTAAAAATTAAAATTATTTCATTATTCAATTTATTTTTGCTACTATTCATGGGCCTCACTGCACTTTTTGACACTATTTATGGATCTCACTATACTATTTCAAGTAATTTTTACCTTTATCTATAGTACTTTTAGTAATAATTCTTCAGTTTCAGCAAAATAAGCAGTATCAAAACACATCCTAAACAGTATAAATGATGCATAGATGGGGATATAAGACCATTCTTATCAACACTCTAAAATGCTATAAATGCTAAATTTTAGCATCAAAAGATCAAAAAGCATACTCCATCAAAGCTCTTAAATCCTATTCATTTTGCAATCCAGTTACAGTGGGCTGCTAGAGATAGCAGCCCACTGTAGCAAGATTGTAAAAAAAAATATTATTTGTTTAATAAAGAGAGAGACAGAGGAGAGAGAGAGGAAAAATAAAAAATGAATAAAAAATAATAAAGAAAGAATATTTAAATGGAGTGTTAAAAAAAAATAGAAATTTTGATGAGAAAGAATATTGTAAAATGATATGTTATATATTATAAAATTAGTTTTTGATAGGGTAAAAGCTAAATTTTTTAAAAATATTGATGGAAATGCTCTAAAAATAAAATAAAATAAATAAATGTGTACTGTGTACGTTAGAGTGTTTTCAACTTTCAATGGCGGGCGTCTTGCCCCCAATTTTTGAGATAAAAGTTAAAAATCTTGGCGCTAATTTGTTTGATTATAACAAAGCAGAACAGTGCAAAAAGGAAACAAATAGAAACAGTCGAACCAAATTAGCTTGAAATTGAAATCGAAAATTTCAGAAAAAGCTTGAAATTGGGTTAGTTAGGGTTAGGAATGTCAGACTATCTCCCGGAGGAAGTGGTGCTGGAAATTCTGCAAAGACTTCCCGTCAAATCCCTAATTCGATTCAGGTGCGTTTCTAAATCATGGAACTCTCTAATCAAATCCTCTGCCTTCATCAATTCCCATCTCACTCGATCACTTTCACTTTCCTCCAACAAATTAATTTTTAGGCAACGCGTTGATAAACCGTCTTTTTATCCCGATTTAGAGTGCTACAAATTAATTGACGATACCATTGACTCCTCATCTGATCAAATTCAACACATTGATTGTCCACTAACGTGTCGTTTATTTTTCCATTTTAATTTAATCGGTTCCGTGAATGGATTGTTCTGTCTTCATGAACTAGAGCGCTATGTTCTTTGGAATCCCTCTATTAGAAAATTTATAACCCTTCCAAAACCTTGCATTACTGTCAAGACATCCAGTCATTTGACTTGGGTGATGAGGTTTTTCGCTTGATATCTGTGCCAAATGGTGCATTCAGTACGAGTGATTATGTTCGTACCACAGTAATTGGGGGATTGCTTTCTCTTTTATGTCATGATACTCTTGAGAACACTATGAAGCGCTGTTCCATTTGGGTGATGAAAGAGTATGGTGTTGTTGATTCTTGGACTAAACAGTTCACTGTTGATTTCAATGGAGGACGTCTATTAGGTCTCCAGAAGAATGGTAATATATTAGTGAAGACAGAACTACCATGTCACTGTGAGATCTCTTCATATGATCATAAGAGCAAACAAGTTAAGAGTTTGGGAATTTGTAGGAGGCCATTCGATTTTTGTGTTGATAATTATATGGAGAATCTAGTCTTACTTGACAAACCGAATGACAAAGTTCCCAAAAGGAGAGTGAGCAGGAAGAGGAAATACAGGTATAAGCTTGATTCAACTCAATATTCCAGCATTTACTTTCCTCAGTTATGTCTTATTCTTGGCATATACTAGAAAATGTTGTGTGGCTGTAAGTAAACATCTTCAGATCTCAATATACTGCTTTCGGATCTTAATCTCTTATCGACTTGCTATAAAGAGTGGTCAGAACTGTTACATGCAATTTTGTGGTTGTCGTTGATGATGAGCTTAAACATTTGCAAGCTGGAAACAGTAAATAAAAATGGAATACTGATGTTATCTTTTTCTTTATGCTGAACTTGTCACAACTAGTCCATATTCAATATCAAAATGTGTTTTACACTTCCTGTTTCATTAGACTTGCTTAGATTTTTCTGATATGATCAGCCATTGCCTTCTGTGTTTTGTACATGACATGTTATTTTGCACCATTGTACATTCAACAAAGTATAAGATGAAACCATAAAAATATAAAGAGATGAGACCAAACATTTAAAAGTTTTTAGAACCATGTAACTGTAGGTAGAGTCATGGCATTTTGTTAGGGTTTTAATTGATTAAATGTATCACATTGTATTGAGTGTGGGAGTTGCATTGGCATGACCCTAGTGGCAAACCCAAGGTTTGTTGTAAAAATGTAATAAATATGGGGTTTGCCAAAAATAAGTACTGTTTTGTTTAGCTGAATAGATGATGTAGAATTATCTTCAGCAATGCATTTATTTATTTTGGTTGTGTGTTGATATGGAAAAGATTATTTACCCACATTGGTAGTGTAGATAAATGTACTTCTGATAACAGTGATCATTCCTCCTTTTGATAAATATTGCTTCTTCCAACTTGCTAGTTTCTTTTCTACCTTTTCAATGATTGCTTTCCAAACTGGTTGTGTCGTAAAGGACAAACCTGGAGTAATCCCAAATATACTGTAGGTAGAGTCACCACCCTAAAACCCAACACTAAGCCTAGCTTCATTACACATTCTGCTTATCCTCTTGGTTCAAGCTCTGTTCTACTTAGGTTAACCTTTAATTTTTAGACTGCTTCCAAACAGAGAAGGAAAACATCAGATATAGCCAAGTTGATCAGAATTTACATCACAAATAGCGTTGTATCATGAGCAAACAAAAGAGAAGAGCTTTCCATAAACCCTTCACTTTCTCCTTCAACTTGAAATGCAGCCAAGTTCCCACCCTCCACAGCCTTGCGTAACATCATATTATTGACTTCCATTGTCTCAGTCCTCTTGAACTATTAGAAAAGAAAATTGTGGTTCTATTTACCATGATTGAGAACCGAATTGTCCAAATAGAAATCCAAACCCACTTCCTACTTTCACCAAATTTGAGTCTGTCTAACAGATATAGGAAATAGCCATAGTTAACATAATCACATCTCATTTCAGTGTACAGCCTACAAATTACTCTAAAAACACTGCCATCAAGTTTGCTTTCAAAGACATTTATTGGAAATAAACATCAAATAAGGGATTTTTCAAGACACCTTATTGAAAGCATTTGGGTTTAACACAAGACACCTATTGTTCACTTAAGTGATTAGCCAACACCTTTTTTGTTTTTGTTTTTTTTTTTTGGATTTGGTAAAGAGATTAGCCAACACCTTTGCCATAAGCATATAGACATTTCCAACCAAGCTAATATGGTGAAAATCCTTGATATTGACACCACAAATTTTGTTTTTGGAATTTAAGTGACATATATAACATTAAAAATTTCTCAAACTTGTAGTCATTATAGAGCTTTATTTCCACAAAACCCACTCAAACCACTTCAGCAATATCTTTCATAAATATTAATGAAAGATTGATGTTATTATATTTTTATATGCTGAAAATGTGTTTTACCCATTCCATTTCATTAGGCTTGCTATGATTTTTCTGACATGTCTGTCATTGCCTTCTGATACTGTGTTTCATTCATGACATGTTGTTTTGCATTCAATCTAAAAATGTGTTTTACTATTTCTGTTTAATGAATTTACATTGATGCAAAACAATATGTCATGTACAAAATGCCCAGTATACTTCCTGTATACTTGGGTGACTCTTTTTTCTGATTTATTTATTTTTATTACTTTATCAAAAAAAAAAAAAAAATCATATACAGAACACAGTATCAGAAATTGACATATGATTTGAGGTATTCCTAATGGTCATTATGAGAGGACCTTGCATACTATATTTAAGTTATATCATTGAGATAATCCCATAACAAGCGTCATGACATTACCTGCAGTTATGTGGTTAAAAAAGAACATTTAAATGTTTGGCCTGAACCCATACTTTGTGGTTGGAACTAGCCTTCCCTTCCCTCGCCTCTTATGAGTCTTTAGTGGTTGCTGCCAGCACTGTGTTCGTGTCATGATAAAGTTCACGTAACTTTTTAACAAGTGATGTTGGTCCCTTATAAACTTTGGACGTGTTGAAAGAAGCATTTTTGTTTGGTTAAAATTCATAATATACTAATTTCAAATGTATGCACAACAAAGTATGATATATCCTTAAGAGTTAACAATGTTCGACACTTTCTCTGCTTCCTCTAGCTGATATTGTTGTATATACGTTCAATTGTTCATTACTTTCTAATTTTGTTTCTGGACAGGGAATTCTTGTACTAGAACTAATGGACTGTTATTGCACTTTGGCTTTGCTTGTTTCATGTATAATCAAGGGAAAGAAAATGAATTTGAGAATTTTTTTCTATTCATTTGATGGTAGGAACTTAGGTTAATCGTGTAACATAAAAGCTATAAAATGTCAGAAAATAATGGAGAATGGTTTCCCTTATTTTATTCTTGAAAACATTGTCCTACTAGTGTAACATGGAACCTCTAGGTTATTAATGTGCCTTGAGATGCATTAAGAGAAATTTTTTAATAAATGAAGATTATCAATGCATTTATTTTTTGAATATCAACTATTGTTTCCAAGCACATTGAAAATTGAAGAAAACACAGTGTTGGTGAATAGTGAAGTAGAAGTGGTTCTTTGTCACTGTGACCTTGGGTTGCTCAAAACAGTTATTTGGTGGTTCATTTTATGTCTAAACATATAGTTGTCTTGTTAATAAGAGCATTTGTTCTGGTTATAAAAACCTGATTGGTTATATGTCATTATATCCCTTTAATTATTTTTGTTTTTGGTGCTGCTCACTTTTTTCTGGATTGAGGTTATTAAGGGGCGTGAATAAACCTTTGGATAAGGATAGTTGCAAATTTGGAAGTAATTGTTATTGATGTGAACGAAATTAGCTCTCATATGAAAAGAATAAAGGTATGTTTTATTATTATTTAGGTTAAAGTTCAAATTACACCTTCTAAGTTTGGCTCAATTGTTATTTTGATCTCTGAATTTTTTATTTTAATTTCAATCTCGTACTTCTAAGTTTGCAATCACAATTAATTTGACCCTTATGTCCGTTGCTGTTTGAGATTATGCCATTAGTGACACTAAAATGATGTAGTTTTATTTTATTTTTATATAATTTCAACAACACCAATAACAATAAAAACCTTAGTCTCATATCCAATTTTGGAAAAAATTGGGAGAAGGTAAGTAGGGTGGGAAAATTTCTATTTATCAAAAGGAGGCAGAATCACCTTGATAAAGAGCACACTATCTGGTTTACCTATCTATATTCCCCATTCTGTTAAGTGTTTCTCATCCTCTTGAGAAATTAAAATGGGATTATTTGTGGGTTGGGTTAGGAGATGGTGTCAAATTTCATTTGTTCAACTGGAAGACAGTTTGTGGCCAAGAGCCTTGTAGCTCAGTGGCACTGACTTGTCTCCTTTATGAGGAGAACCATGGTTCAAATTCCCCCTTCCACTTGTACCAGTTGAATAATCAAAAACTGGAAGACAGTTTGTAAGCCATTCAGATATGGGCGTTTGGGTGTTAGAGTCTTGTAGGTTTTAATAATGCATTGCTGTTTTGGTGGGTTTGATTATGGATGTTTTTAGCAATGTGAGCCAATATTTAGTTATCTATAACATTATTTGGTCCTTTTAAATAATAAATATGAATCCCATTCATTGATGTTTTCTGAGTTGGAATCCACTATTCAGATATTGGTAAATTTATTATTGGTTCTAGCTTTTTGTTTTGGAAACAAAACTTCAATTTGGGTTCGTCAATTGCAATTTTGGGTTAATTTAGATGATCTATTAGGATAACAAGTTTCAAATTTGAGCTTTTGAATATGGGTTTTGATTGCATGCTTGGTTTTATCAATGGATGGGGTGATTTTATCGGTTATTTATTTATTTATAATGTGGATTACAAATTGCCTTATTGGATATGGTTTTTATTTGATACGGTTTTGCATGATTTTCTTTTTCTCAAGTTCGCTGTTGGCTCCACCATTTTAGGAGTGAATCATGTGATTGATAATTGGTTACGTAATATTTTGTATTCCCATTTTATGGTGTATAGTAAGAGTTAAACTGGTATAGAGAAAGAAAGGGAGAAGGGTATGCTTTTCCTTTTCTCTCTGTTTTTACTTTTGCTAAAATATAGTGTATTTGAAACTCTCTTTGATTGTTCTGTTTTGTTACTTAGGAGCTTTAGATTCTTCTATATTTCATTTCTATTCTTATATTAAGTGGTACTTGACTACTTGGCATTTTGTGATGGATCACAGGTTAAGTACAGCTTTTCTTCTTGGCATTTTGTTGGGTTACTGATTATGTGTGGGGATTGTTATTTAAGTTCATATGTTCATTATACTGTGGTGGCAAGTGGAGAATTAAAATCCTTCATTTGAAGTTCATTTGCTGCTGAATTTTTTATAGGGAATGTGATATTGCTGTACTTTTTTGGCTATCTTTTGGCTTTTGGAAAATATTGTAATGTTAAGAATTATAAAAGGATGTTAGAAGGTTAATGACATCGTTCACATTCTAAATGTAGATAATGCAATTGATTATTAGTTTGACTTTTGGCCACTCATCATCTAAATGTTTGATAAATTTAAAGGGGGTTATAGAGAAGTGGCCTTTTTTTTTTTTTGAGGGTCTTACAATTAGTATAGTGGATAATTAGTATTTTATCAAAATTGGTAATTATGCATATCTTATAATGAATTTGTTTTTACAATAAATATATTCGTTTATTATATGTTTTGCTATAAATATGCTTGCTGAATAAATGAAGGATGAATAATTCTGTCTAACAATAATGAATTTTTCTTGCATTAAATTAATATGCTTAGTTATTATTGTCTTGATTGAAATATCATATTTCTTACAATTCATTTGTCTTGGCATAGTGTAATAGAGGTGGTATCAGTGGAAGAGAGACGAGATAAAGAAACAAGCCATGAGCTCGAAAAGAAAATGTTACATCTAGAGCATGATATAGCCATTTTAAAAGCAAAAGTGATGGAAATTTCCACCCTAAAGTCAGAAAGGGCAGCTTTAAAATCACAGGCATTACGGTTTGTTCAACAATTGAGTAACCAGGTTATGATTACATTATGCTTATATACATATATCATTATCCTTTATTCTCACGTTTCTTCATAATGTTTAAGGCATGGAGTTATTTATTTATTGGTCATTTTAGGTTCAAAACATGATTAGCAGTGTTGGAAATGTGGGTTCACCATAACTTGGACAAAAATCCTCTTCTATTTGCCAAGAATTGCCAACTCGTGGTAATGTTCATTACTTGGAAAATGTTGGACTTGTTTGATGGTAATAAAATATGCAAATAATTTATATGAGAAACTTTCTTATTATTTGTGGTGTTTGAATTGTGTTTTGGAATTATTATTTTTATAAATAAAACCATTAATACATGTTTTTATATGTGCTGCAGATGAGAAATATAAGTTGAACAATCACTCAGTGTGGAGAAATTTATGTTGAACTTCGGAACTTCATAATTCTAGTCGTGTATTCTAACAACTTGTTGTAATCATGTTATTTTTGGAACAAATATGTTAATTTTATACATGAGTATTTATTAGCTTTAATATTTGGAGCATCGTGTGTTTTAAGTTTAATTGTTTGATTATTGTTTAGTATTTGCAATTGCGTTACTTGGACAAAAAATGAAAGGAAATAACTAATAATTTGTTGAGAATTATTGTGATGCTCCTATTATATAATAAACTAGTATGCAATTCATGCAAATGTATGGATGCATTTAAAATTAAACGCAAATTTTATTATAAAAATATAAATTTTAGTCAAATTACAAAAAAAAAAAAAAATAGTATTTAAGTAGTTGTAATACATGTATACGTATAGATAAATTTAAAATTAAATACAATTTTTATCAATAAAATATTAATAATTAGTCAAATTATTTTTTTAAAAAAGTAAACGTAATTAACCATATATTAAAATTATTACATAAATTTAATACTACTTATGATCATTTTTTTTTCTTCTAATTTTTAATAAGATAGATGTGTGGTGATTTTTGTTGTATGATGATTATTATTGAGTACATGTGATTGGTTTTTTTTTTTTTTTTAAATTTTATAGTTCATTAATATTAGATTTTTAGTATTTTGCACCTATTAACTCACTTGACACAAAAATTAAAAAACTTAAGTGGATAATTATGGTGTGGCTTCCACATAAATTTAGACACATGGTGCAAAATTAGATTCTAATTTTAAATTCTAATTGAACTTTCTCTAAATTTTTCCTTTAATAAATGATTACATATATAGATGATAAATTGCAGTGAAAAAAAAAATTTTGCTAACATTGACTTGAGTAAATGGCATAAGTCATTTTAAATTTACATCCACTTTTTCTCTCATCTCTTTGTGATTTGGGTGGGATGGAAAATATGTCCCAAATTGTGTAATCGTCTTACTTATGTAGATTTTCCTCCTTTTGAAGAGGTGACACAAAAAGATAGGTTTTGCTTATCTCACCTTGTCCTACCCTATCTTATATTGAGAGTGTATTATATATATTCTATTACCATCTCCAAAACACTTATCTTTCTTCTCTCTAAATACATTTGGGGACAAAGAGGGGGGGGGGGGGGGGGGGGGGGAGGGGGGGGCTAGGACAGATCATAGCTCTCTTGACTTTCCAAAAAATCCCCTTCTTTCTTCTATTTTTGGTAAAAATATAAAAATTTAAATAATGGCCTACTAGTTATGACTAATACATCGTTTTTGTTTCCTAAAATTACTTTTATACCATACATTACTCATTCATCTAAAGTGCATTTAATGTTTTTTTTTTTTTTTTTTTTTTAGAACAGTATTTAATGTATTTCATACAAATGGAAAATTTTATAAATTATGAAAGCACTTTTTTTTCCTCTAATTAGTAATTACTCCTATGCCATAATAGCTCATTGAACCAAAAAAATTTATGAGACATCCAAGAAATATATAAGAAAATATTTTTAATATAAACTTTTATTTTTTATTTTTTAATGTTAAAAAAAAAATTAGAGATACAGACTTTATTTATTTTTTCTTTTTAGAAAAAACCATAATTGTGAATTTCATGGTTAGGACTTAAGAGTTAAGAATCCTTTAATTTTTATTAATGTTATATATATATATATATATTGAATTATTTAACAATGGTCCATCCTAAAACAATGATCCTATATAAATGAAAGTAGATTTATGGTAGCCAACTGTGGCTTACAATAAAGGACTGTGTTTAGGAGACTATTCCTAAAACTTGGCTGGACCTCTAAGGTATTTCTGCTAAGAAAACCTTTGCTGGAGAGGGAGGGTATTTCTTTGCTGTGGCTAAGAGTCTGAAAAGAACTTAAGCCAGAAAAAGAGCCTGATGAAGACTGAGGAGTGAGCTTCCTTATATAGGCTGAAAGGAGCATCGGATGCTGCGGAAATCCCGGAAGAATCCTGCTTTCACTTGGGTGAAATGCTTTTTCCACCGACTGCTACAGTGATTCGTCATGATTGCTGTGAATAGTAACTGTTGCTGCTACAGTGACTTGTCCCCTTGCTTTTCTGGGGTACTGTAGAAATAGTTAATTGCGGATACTGTTCATAGTGCGGGTACTGTTCATATCAGTGGCTGGTGCTGATTTTGAATAGTAACCGGATTGCTATGTTATCCTGAGTGCTGGGTCAGGATGCTTTTCTTTAGATACTGTCCAAATCATGCCCACTGTAGGGATCTTGGGCATCTTGGAATGGATCAGTTGGGTCATGATTAACTGATCCTACAGAGTCAGTAGGAGAAACCTGTTCTTCGGATTCTAGCTGTTGTGAATGAGCTATTAGCTGCTGGGCTAATTCTTTTAGCTCTTTGCTAGATTTTCCTGAAATCTGGACGGAATCAAGGCTGGACTGGGACCTTGTCCTGAGAGCAATGGGTTTCTCAACTGGAAGAGGGTATTCCTCATGCATTTGGCTGATAATCTTGTTAATCTTAAGACTATCCCACCATTTAACAAAGAACTCCCTGTCTAAGAGGTTGCCGTTAATTGAGTAATTCCATCTGCTGATCCAATGGATTTTGTACCTCTGGGAGAAAACCATAATTGTTGGGAATTGAGACCTGTGCTTGGAGGAGGTGCATCTTGAATCAAAATACTTTAGGGCATCATGTAATGGTTCTGGGAAGATCAGAGGGATGGATCCAAACTTTTCCCACCACTTTAGAAACCATGAGGGGGTCATACCTTTGAAGTCTTTCCCGAACATTATGAACCATGAGTGGTCAAAGTTTTGGTTCTGGAAAAAGAGTACTTTCTCAAAGGCATCCATATAGTCGTAATAACTATAATGGAGTACTGAGCTTGATGGGGATTTGTAATTCCTGAGGATCCTTAACAAGGAAGGATGCTGTCCCCATTCTTTACAACTGACGAAACCTGTGATGATAAACTTGTGATAGAGGACTACTGGATTGTCCCCTTTGCTGTAGATGTTTTCTATTTGAGCAGACTTTTTCCTGGGAGAGGATGCTCTTATAGAACTGGATATTCTTTTCTGGGTGTCTGGGTAGGAAATGCCAGTTTGGTGGCAAGACTTCCATGGCTAAGGCTAGGGGATCTGTTATATGAACCAAGTGGGGTTCAATATAAGAGATATGCTGGATAAAGGCTTTTTTGACATAAGGGGACCGACTTTGAACTGGGTAGGAAGAAGGTCTCTGGATGAGGCTAAAGTGTTTTTCTACTTGATAAGGGTTAATTGCCCTGGGTGCTGGGGAGGCTAGGGCTGATCTGTAACTGGGCTGACCATGAGATGAAGGAATAATTTGGCTAGGGGTGATTGGTACAATTTTCCCTGGGTTTTGTGATTGGCTGGAATCACCAGGGTTTTGCTGGTTGGGTAATCTAGGAGGCTGGGGCTGTTTCCTGGACATCTTGGCTGTGGCTCTGCAGAAATTCACGGGTTAGGAAATCAGGGATACTGTTTTGGCTTCCCTCAATGAATTCTAAATCAAAGTCAAAAACTGAAAGGATGGCTTGCCATCTTGCAAAAATCTGTTTTGATGCAATGTTTTGAACATCTTTTTCTAAAACATGTTTTGCTGATTTACAATCAATTCTGACTAAAAACTTTTGATTTAAAAGATCACTTTGAAATTTTGAAATACAAAGTACTATGGATAATATTTCTTTTTTAATAGTACTATAATTGATCTGAGTAGAAGTCCATATTCCAGAATGGAAACAGACTATCTGTTCCGGGGAGTTGGGATCAACTCTTTGGAGGAGGATGCCACCATAACCTATGTTTGAGGCATCTGTCTGGACAATCTTGAAGGAATTGTCAGCTGGAATTCCCAAACAGGGAAGGGTTTTGACATACTGTTTGATATGCTGGACCACTGTGGTATGGGCTGGGGTCCAAGGGGATGGATTGGTTCGAAGTCTATCAAAAAGGAGTTTGCATTGCTGTCTGAGATTTTGATAGAAGTCTGAGATGTAATTGAGAGAACCTAGAAATCTCTGAAGCTGGGTTTTATCTAGGATTTCATCTGGAAATTTGTCTGCAAACTGGATAGCTCTATCTATGGGTTTGATAACACCATGATGAATATCAAAACCTAAGAAACGAACTCTAGTTTGGAAGAGCTTGATCTTGGGGGCTGAAACAACAAGACCATTGAGTTTGATGGTATTGAGGAATGCTCTCAAATGCTTTCGATGCTGGTCTAAAGAATCTGAGAAAATTAGTACATCATCGATGTACACAATGGCATGACTGGAGAATGGATTAAAAATCTCATTCATGATGTTTTGGAATTCAGATGGTGCATTTTTAAGACCAAAGGGCATTACATTCCACTCATAATGACCAAAGGGTGTGGTAAAGGCTGTCTTATACCTATCAGGCTCTCTGATCTGTATTTGCCAAAATCCACTCTTCATATCAAATTTGCTGAAGACAACTGCTCTACTAAGCCTATTGACTAAGTTCTTTTTTGTTGGGAATAGGGTACCTTATCATTCTAAGACTTTGTTGAGGGGCTTGTAGTTTGATGACCAATCTAGGGACACCTCTTTCTATCTCAGCATTTTTCTGGACGTAAAAGGCTGGACAAGACCATGGTGATCTAGATTTTCTGATGATTCCTTTCTTAAGGAGGTCCTCTATTTCAGCTCTACAGGTATCCATAAGTTCCTGGTTCATTTGGATGGGTCGAGCTTTAGTAGGGATATCCTTTTCGTTGAAATCTTTGACATATGGGAGAGCTACCTCGTGTCTCTTTCTATGCCAAAAAGCTGTGGGTAGATCAGAGCAGACTTCCTGCTTAAGTTTTTCTTCAAACTCTCTGATCTCTTCTTGGAGGGTTTTACAAGCTAGTTGGTCCTCAACTTTCTTGTATCTAATTTCCCTCCTGAAGGTACTTAATGTGTGTGGTCTTGGCACTAACCAAGTCTGAGAATGTACCTACCTGAATGGTGCTAATATTCCTAGGATAGGTCCACTAGTGAATCTAAACCTGATGGTTTGGCCAAAGGTTGGGTAGTGATTCCTTTATTATCTACTGTGAAGGGATAGAGACTGCAAAGGAAGGGGGTTTCCCAAGATGACCTTGCTAGTCGATTTTTGACAAGAACAAATGTGGTTTTGAAGCACATATTATCTTGGCAAACATGAGCTTTGGGTAGTTTGAATCAATCTGCATTTTTTCCGCCACTTGCGGATGTCAACCGTTCCCTTGACTTTTTAAGTACTGGAGGGAATGATTCCTTCTTGGATGCAGTTGAGATCAGCGCCTGAATCAATCAAGG